>VUQI01021339.1:0-10758 GCA_015106735.1 Paratilapia polleni
ATTTGGTACATTATACCATCCTGGTTTTCCTTTTTTTTCTTTTCTTTTTTTGCCTTTGACACAAAACATGCCCATTTTAACGTCCAAAATCTAATACAAACACAACCATTTGCATCTCAAAGTGCTGTCACAGGGAAATCACAGACGGGGTCATCCACCCCCACCTCCCTGTGAGCCTCTGAGCCTTCATGTTATTAATGGCGTCATCATTTTTCCTCTGCTCACTCTATTTCCCTTCTGATAGTGAGGCCTGCTTCATCGTGTTCTGCCATGTTTCTGTAATTGCTCCAACAGCCTGCCTTATGCTGAGCATATAGTTTTTGTGTGTGTGTGTGTGTGTGTGTGTGTGTGTGTGCGTGTACCCATCCATTGGGTGTGTGCGCCTGTCTGTAAGTGTGTGCATATGCATGAGTGTGTGTTGCTCTGTCCCCCCACCAGGGCTGACTGTGAGTTTGTGGGGCAGAACCAAGCCGCGGGCGAGCTCCACACAGAGTGAAATGATAGCCTCCAGGCCACCATTGGTTGATGACCGTGAAAACACTTGCGGTTAACGTAAAGTGAGCGACCGGCTGTCACAGTGAGACACTGTGTTTATGTGCAGCCCCGACAACAGCACAACAAGCTTCTCTACAACTAGACTCTGCAGTGCTGTAACAAACAACAAAGAGACAGCCCTACAATTCGTAACAGCAACCGACTTAGACACCTGAAGTACATAGCAAAGTGGGAGAAGAGCAAGACACAACCGCTGCCATTTGTCACAGTCTTTGTTTATCTTTACTTAAATTCTGTTGGGCAGGAGAAAAAGCTGAGGGTGGTTGTTCAAAGGAAGACAAGGAGGCTAGAGTGCAGGAGAGAATTCCTAGACTGTCACAGATGCCAGCCAAGGTCACGTAAAGTGAGGAGTAAGTGCTTGGAGAGCTACAGGGGCAGAGGCCAGCTCTGTGGAGGAGGTGTGAAGGAGTGAGTGACCAAGCATGAACATCGCCTCTACCCATCATTAAATGAAGCCACTTAAAGGAAAAAGGCTCTGCTCAAAAAGGTCAATACACAACACTTTTGCAAAGCCCTGATGGTTTTATTTAGCCATCCAGAGAAGAGTTTTCTTTTCCTTTGATGGAGACAAAAATGTTTTTAATATGTGTCTGAAGACACTGCTCAGAACCCTGCCTTTTACTCAGAAGCCGAGTTGCTTAATCTATCACATTCACACCAGAAAATGGGTTCCTAAAGCTAAACTGAGAAGCAATAAATGATATGCCAACATGGTATACTAAGGAGGGATGATTATAGCGCTGCTTTTATCATCAATTTTAACCTCTCTGTGGTTAAATCAGACTTCTTTTACCCCATGCCCTCTTGCATTTCTTTCTTGCCTCCTCTCATTCTCACTGAACATGCACATGTGCGCGCACACACACAAACACAGTTTATTATGCAGTAACATTACCAGATCCCCTTAGGCAGCTGTGCATCTCTGTATGACTGATGAGGGTAATTTCTCCCAAACAACAGAATGATCACTTTGGTGGTGAGCGCTACAGACCCTCCCTCCTCCCTCTGTCTTCCCTCTCTCGCATCTTCTTTTTAGCTTACAAAAAAAGACAAGAAAAAGAAAGACATTTGCTACCATGTCTCCTGTATTGTCTGGAATGGCTCCAAAGATAAACAGCTGTACCACCTTATGGGAAATATTAAAAAACAAGTTAATAGTTCCATGGATGCAATTAAACTATTGATACTTCAGTGAAGATTCATGTTCAAACAATAGAAGACACTCTGAATTTGGAAGTTGGATTGGGGGTGGAGAGGGGGTTTCCTTATTTTTTCCTTGATTACCATAGGGATCTAATATAATACACATGCCACTGTGAATTAGCTTCACCATAAAGCCTGGGCAAGTCACAGTGAGTTTATACTGCCTGTGTACTACTGTGCACCATGGAATACACTGAGCTGAAAGTAGTTAGGACTTGTCTGGCTCTCTCTCTGCCTCATAGGTTCAGCCTCAGTGGGCTGTCTTCACCTATTCTTTCATCTGTCAGTCACACACGAAAACAAATCCACCTGTCGACCGATAGACTGGGCTGAACAGGGCTATACTACAGATGTCTGGGCTTGACTCCGTGGAAGCGAGCAGGCCAGCGCCCTCCACTGGTGATAAAAAGCCCATTAAGATGCTTATTACCTCACCTGTCAGCCCCATCACCTCACCTGAACATATACAACAGAGTAATGAAGACAGTTACCATTAATACAGCACTCTGAAGATAGAAGTCATGCTTCTGTGCATTTTGTGGTCTTTGTGTCCTTGATCTCAAGGGTTATCCAGGCTTGTGACAATATAACAATCCATGCGTTAAGAGACAGGCACTCTTACCGCACCACTTGATTGCCTCAATAATGAAGCTATTAATGCTGCATTATGTAAATAGTAATGGTCACAAACATCTAATAGGATAAAGGCTAAGTACAGTGCAATTTAATGCTGCTGACTTTCAGTAGCTCTTTGAAGGATGTTTTCAATTATAACAGAGCTAATTTAATTCATTGTTTCGTAGCTGAAAATGCATTTTTAAAGGTTGACTGAGTCTCTATTTCAGAACTCAGGTTTAATCAGTCATGTACATTGAACACTGGAACGTCCTCTAAAGAGATTGACAAAGTTGCCGGGGATCTGCATTCTAGGTTTTAAAGGGACACAGTAGCTCTACCCTTCTCTTTTTCCTCAGATGGCAGGCTTCAGTTGTGGAGGGGAGGGTGTTCGTCTAAAAGATGAAAAGACCTGCGCCTTTAAGAGGGCTGTCTCCCCTTTCCCTCATGCTCCCCCTCAACCACACAGACACTCCTCCTGTGAGCATTTGTGAGGCAGCTTCTGTCCCTTATGTCTCTTTGTGGGGAACAGAACAGACTTCCCAGAGCATCACTGAAGACAAGACAGAACTCTAGGGACGACACCCCAGTTGCAGACATCTCTGCAACCTTGGCCTCAACTACAGTGGATGTCAAAATGAGCACACGGAGAGAAGACATAGACCTACTGAAGCTGGAGTAAAACATCCAGAGGTCCACAACAGGACGTGGAACTTAACAGCTGGACATTCCCAGATGTCAATTTTGAGTTCAAGGTGACATGATCAGCAGATCAAAATCAACAGCGCTGGACTGGATCGCTAATGAAAAGGTGGAGTCCTAATTTGAGCTTTTAGGTTCTCTTTAGAAAAGTTTTGCTGAAGAATCATCAGAACATTCCATATTTTTTTTACTGCAATTCAGGAAAAAAAAGTACTGTATGAAATACATACAAATGAAGGAAAGTGGATAATTTAGCTTTATATTTTGAAATTTTATCCATCGTCAGAACACTTCCAGGCATTTGTGGTATGAAATTTAGATACTCTTTAAAGAACACCTTGAAAGGTCCCAGCAGTGTTCTTAATTTACCAGCAGCACCTTTATCTTATTTCTGCAGCTCTTTCTAGGAAAGCATTAAAGACTTTTTTGATAGTGCTCTTGGGGAGGGGGTAATATGAAGTCTTGAAACTTTACAGCTGTTGGCTGGAGAGGGAGAAGTGCCACATGCATAAGAAAATTATGTTAAGCTGCATTCTATGTGGGAAAAGTGTGTGTCTGGACTAACATTACAGTGGATCACTGAGGACTGCACAAATGTTCACAGCGTGTGGCGTGGTCAGCAGCCAGAACCAGTACCTGAGCAGAGATGCCGTGAAGCCCCACCCAAGGCTGGAGTTAAACAGACCAATCCAAATGGAGAATGGGGTAACTCCAGGCATGTGCCCTGTCTACCAAGGCCAAGCTTATAGCAGTGCTGGACAGCCAGGTGGGGTTAATAATGTTTCTAGGCCGCTTAAACTAGCACCACTCCCAGTCCCTCCTCCTGCACTCAAATTAGGGCAGGAAGGATTCAAAAAAGTGTGCCGAACTGAGGAAGACAGTCCTAGTCCCTTCCCAGGGCTAGCTTCTGGGGTGCTGGAGATGCGTGTTAAGGAGGGAAGCAAGATTCGCAATTTAATGGGATTTGCCATGGCACGGATGCAAGGAGAGAAGGGTGTAAGTGGGGTACATGTGAGTGGTGGTGGGCTCAGACAAGTGGTCTTTACTGGGTCAGGTCGTGCAGTCACGAAGACTATCACCTGTGCTGAGATCATGAAACGAAAAGTGGGCTGCTTGCACCAGCTGACCAAACTGCGGTATAAGGTGGTAAAAGAAGTGTGGGAGAGTAATGAAGGAGGGACATCTGAGATGACAGTGCACAGGACTGTGCCCTCCATCAGCATCCTTCTTTCTAAAGATCCCCTGGATCCCCAGGAACCAGGCTATCAGCCTCCAGAGACTCTCAGTGCATTGTGGGAAGAGAGAGAGGGTACCGAACCTGCAACAGCTTCCAAGAGATCCCTTGGACCTTTGCCATACAGCAGTTTCCCTGACTGTAAGAGAGTGTGTTTAGGGGAAGGAGTCTCAGTCCTCCCTCCTCACTGACTGGCCCAACTGGTGTCACAGTGGAGAGGATTGAATCAGAGGAGTTCATTTGGCACTGCACTCCACTCAAGCACAATGCTGAGACAATCAGAACATTCACTCAGACAGAACAGTGCTTTCTCAGAAGAACTGACTACCAATTCCAGCCTCCAGAGGTCAGTTTGACTGGAACCTTAAAGGCTGCCTCTGGACATAGAGCATTTACAGGACGTCTTTCTTGGTACGTCCAACATGGTCTCTCACATCCAGAAAACTTTGATGATGTGTGCTACCATGCTAATGTACATCCGGAAAAAAAATTACATCCCATTTCACACTGACAAAAAGCCATGAATTGCACAGGTTCCAGGTTACTGCTTTCAGTAAACTATCAACAACCTGTGGACAAAATAATTCTTTAACATTATGTTACAATCATCTCAGCAACCATTTTCCCCATGCTTTTAAATTTAGCCTTTCAAAATATAAAACGCAGATTCAATTACACACACACATGTGCACACGCACACACAAACAGCTTAAAGCCATTGATGATATGACAAATGCAAAGCATACACGTTTTATTTGTCTGAGTATTAACTCTCATGAAAACAAAATTAAATAAATGCTTTTTTTCAGTGGGAATTTTCATTTGTATTTCATCTTTCTTACTCAAACATCATTGAATTTGCAAAGCAGTGATTGAACAGAAAATCACAGTGTGCTGTTCTTTTGATAAGAATAACAGCAGTGAAATTTGTCTGTAGAAAAAGCTGATTTAATGACAAAGCTGTTGATAAGGCGCAGTCCTAAACCAACCCAGCCTGACAGAAATGCCTAGGGCAGAAATACAGGCACAGATTATCATTAAGATAACAATATAACATCACACAACACAGTGGAGAAAAGGATTAAAACTAGGTTTGACAGAGCTTCACACTACACTGTTCCTGCAAAATATTAAACCAAACCAACAAGCTGCTCTCCTTCCTGTTCCAGTCTATACGCCTACCTATCCACCATATCTATTGTAGCCTACCTCTTCTTGTATATTCTTACATTTCACAAGCAAAATAATATGCTATAAAATGTGGTCTAAAAGGAGCCAAGTTTTAAAAGTAACACTATGCATTTGGAGTTGACAGACAGTAAATGAAATGGCTGTATACTTTCTCCAGCTGACATTTTTTTATGCATTGCCTCCTTGCATTTTCACACCATTTAGATGCCATTTTAGTTGCAAAAGCGGTACCTCTGAGTAATTGCGGAAGCTTAACTGGATGCTGCAGACATTTTTGGTGCTTGGATCAAAATTCAACTCTCAGCAGACTGCACAGTAGTAGGAAAAAAACAACTAAGGGCATATGTAATGGATTTTATGGATTAAAGATTTCTTTAAAAGTTGTCCTAAGCAACACAAACAAAATAAACTTTCCGGAGAATTAATCTATCCAAATACTTAAGACCTTTTCCATTTAATCACCCATATGTTCCACGCATAATAACTTAGATAAGTGGAACCTTGTCTTAATGCTGATCTTAATGAAAATCTGCAAATGCAAATGTCGACCCCCTAAAGTAGATTAATCAAAGTGACTCCTAATTGGGGGGGACATTGTTGTTGGATTTTAAAAGAGGGGAAAAAAGGAGAATCAACTCCTATAGCATTTGCTCTCAAACTCATCATACAAAGAAAGAAAAAAGGTAATATTTAATATAGTGGTCATGCAGCACTTTAACAGTCTATGACGGACATAGTGATTAACCTCCCTCTCGATCCCATTAAATGAATCAGAGCACAGCAGAGCACCCAAGGTTGAATAAGAAATGCTGCAACTGCAATACAGGACATATGTAGCAAACTGTGTGTCCTCGAGACTGAAGGTTATCATTTCAGGTCATTGTTATCACAGAGTTAACAGCTTTCATCCAAGAGCCTATGGGACAGTCAGTCTACGATCCAGGTCGAACAGATAATGCTGCTATAAGTAAATTTCAAATCGACCCGCATCTGTTATTAAGCATTACGAATTCTGGGCCAAGTGTGAAATGCAGTGGGGGTAATTAGGGATAACGGCAAAGCGTACCTGACTGAGAGAACAGATAAAACATACTGACAAAAGCATTATCCCAGAGCTAAATCCAATGAGGCTGGCATGAAATAGCATGGTGAAGGAGTCAACAAAGTGCATTATAGGAATGTGGACAAGGTTATTCACAAGCTGAGAGTCTGCTTTGCCAGTAATGGTTGGCTGGTTGCTTTCAAGCATGCAGTCAAGGTGAATTTGAAGAAAACACAGGCCTAGGCCTAAATTGTGTTTCGTTAATATTGTACTTTTATATGAGGCATATTTAAACAGAGTGTATAAAGATAAAATTACCTTTAATTTTGAAATACCTGAGAGGAAGGAGACATATAAAGACTTTTATTATTTAATATTTGGATCTCTCTCTCTCTCTCTCTCTCTCTCTCTCTCTTTATGAAACAATTTATTAAATACTCACTACATATTTAAATTATAAAATAAATTATAAAATAACAAAGGACAGCATTATTTTGAGACTGTCTGATCACAGTTTTCTGTTACGGTGGACACAACAGTAACCTCCTGTTTGCCAAAGCCAATGACTACATGCACTGAATGTGAATAAATTCATTTTGAAGTTAACATAATGAAAGTGTTGGCACTCCATTTTTCCCCTTCTCTGGCGCTGCAGCAGATGAGAGTGAGGTCTCTGGGATGGCGTGGGAGTTCGCTATCTCCCAGCCTCCAGATGGCTCCGTCTTCTCTTATCTAGAAGAATGGGTGCTGCCTCAATTTTTCAACTCGCCTTATCTGGGAATCCTTTAAATTGAATATTTACTGGGCCTATGTTTTCTGCCTGTGTTAGCCCTCTGAAGTCGACATTCCTCTTGCTTGTCGAGACAGGCCAAAAGGTTTTTCTCACTCATACACTCTCTTTGTCTGCCTTGTCAAGTAATGGGCCAGTGATTGATTATGTGATTGCTAGGAAAGAATAGAAGGTTAAGCAGTTAAGCAGAGAGTAGTGGGGACATATTAATGAATGGCCATAGAGGGAATATGTTGAACAATAGAGAAACATACATTACCCAAACATGGCATCACGCACCTCCGGTATATGTCAGGGCTAAAGTAGATTAAATTAATCATTTTCCAAACAGTCTATTGTTTTCTGCACAGTGTACACTAGAGGTTAAGAGAACACTTAAGCAGTCATTGAAAACATCTTATTGCCATTTGACTGGCTGTGGTCTATCTGCATAAACAAGCTGTGCCACAGCTACTCCCTGGTAAGTGTCTGGAAATGTCTTTTCAAAACCATTTCGTGAAATGCCTCCATGTTGGATTAATCAGTGCAGCTGAGGATGTAATTGCTGTGCTGAAGTCAAAGCTGTAAGAGCAGATAATGAACACTGACTACAGGGCTGCCAGAATCCAGGGCAAAAGAAATGAGAAGTTTGAAGACCAAAATGTCTTCAGCATTCTTTCAAAAGCTGGGATTGAAGATGAAGGCTTGCTGTATTTAAATGTATTTAAATGGAATAAAAGCAATTTTACAAAAAACAAAAACAAAAACAAAAAAAGAAAACAATTACTCAGAGGTTGCTAACATGAAAATGTAACAAAATCTGAGACAGATATATTGGGCTCATACAATTTAAAGGGAAAGTGGAGGAAAATTGAGGATTTTCTCAAGCTCTTTAAATTATTTGCATGTTTATGTATTTAGTAAGTGGCATGCAACTGTCAGTTTTGTATACTGAATTGTTACTGAATTCATTTTCGTAAATAAAGAATGGTTTTAGAAATATGAAAAAAAAAAAAATCAACTAACTGCTGCCCTCTAGTGGAGAAATAAGTTCCAAGTCAACTGCAGAAAAAACAACTTGGTCAAGAGTGTCATTATTGATAAATCTGACAGACATAAATGGCCTGGTACACTAGAGGGTTTCAGCAACAAAGCTTAATAGCCACAGAATAGACCACCATTATCTCATGAGCTTATTATCTATAATACTGTTTTAAGAATATAACAAAGCGTTTACAACAAGCAAATGGGAGCTCTGGGCTATGCTATTTTTTGGATCATTTAATGGCAATCTCAAGGCTGGTATGCTAAAGTCTTGCCTTTTCTCAGAGACAACATTTCACCCTTTTATCCTCATTTCCTCCCCTATGCAATAATGAGAGGACTCAATTAGATTAAAGAAGTTGAATAAATGAGGTTTCATAGTAACACATTATGCACAATATCTTTTCTGAAAGGCCTTGATGAGGAACAAAGAGGCTAGGCTTAGGGACCAATATCTGTGAATTAAAGGGGAAAAAAACTAACAACATTAGCTTTATACTTTTCCAGTAATGCTCAGACGAAGATGGAAAAGAAAATAAACACTAATGGTAAGCTGGAAATGGTAAGGCCCTTTAGTTTTTCCAGGCTTTACCTTTTGATCTCAATTGTGCACATGTACTATACGGTGAAGATGCAGTACTGCAATTAATATGGTGACTGAACTGCACAAAAATATTGGCTGTGTTCAGAGATGAAAATATGCCATTAATAATGCCTAGCACTCTTTGGCTGCATTTATTGGTGAAACTGAATCCTGGTATCCTGTGTGAGCTATAGAAATACTGAAAAGAAAGCATGGCAGTTTTCTTGAAAGACCAAAAAAATTACCAATTCAGTCCAGATAATATTGCAACTTGGACAAAAAAAAAAAAAAAACACAGTGTAACTGGAATGTTATAGCCACAATTATCATTGTCAATACATTGCTACATAAATATCAGCATTTAAATTAAAACGGTGATCACCTTTAAAAATTGGATCACCTATAAAAGAGTGACTTTCTGAATCAGATTTTAAGGTTGCTTTTGACATGTAGAACTGCATATCAGAACCTTTAGAAACCAAAATCAAAAGAGGCTTCAAAGTGTAAATTACATGCAATCAAAACAATATAAATAAACAAATGACACCAGTGGCATTGCTTAATTGTATTTTCATTTTTTCTCATGGTCAAAGTGTTTTCCTGTGAATCCATCCCCACAGAAGATAAAAACAATTGTTTAGAAAATCTATTTTGTGAAATGATTCACCTGAAAGTAGCCTAACCCTCGCACCCATATTTTCATTGTCATTCATTAAAACAAATACAGAAATCTGCTATGCTAATAAAAAGGATTTGGCTTAAGCTCCCTCATCAAACCGTGAAGACACCGTTTACGGTGCAGGATTTCATCAGTTATTTTGCCAATCACGTTCCACAGCAAGGCTGACAATATGACTAAATGATTTGGTTATTTGAATTCAAACAGTGTCAGCTGGGGGTCCACTCTGCGCAGTGGGAGGATCGGTAGAGTAATATCAACACGGTTGTGATTACTCCATTGAAACAGTAGGGTGCCCCAATCAGAGCCGAATCACTCTACTCATTACAGACTACAAGGCCAAATATCAGTGGGTGGACCACAAAATCAGGCTTTGCATGTTCCCACTGAAATTAATTGAAATTCATTTGTGGCGCCCTGATGCTCCCCATCAACACCAAACTAATTCACATTCGCACAGTTCAGTCTAGATTCATTAAGCGCAAGCACATTTCAACTAAGAAAGCATTCGGCAGCAGAGGATGTAATCACCTTTCAGACCAAACTGTGTGGTTAACTGTAGTTTACATTATCTGATGTAAAGAGTCATCTGACCAGTGGAGGGGTGTCTGAGTGGATTTAACCTGGACACCAGAGAGTATTTTTAGCAGCAATAATTAACCTACAGAATATAATAATAATAATAAATAATAAATGTCATGGATTTGGTAAAGATAAGTTTATTTAAATTGGTAAATATCCCACAGTTTTAAAAAAATGAAATGGGATGTCCTGTACACCAAACACACTGAAACCCACCAGTTACATCAGTAAAGATACCAGTTAACATAATCTCATGTAGCAGATAATGCACCTCCAGACATCACTTCCTGTCAAATAATACAGAGACAGATGAAATGTCAAGCATATCTTTATCTGTACATAGTACATACTTATGCCACATAGGCAGCAATCTACATCAACAGCTCATTGTGATGCACACAAAGTATATACAACATTCGCTCAAAACAGGAAGAGGTTTCATATCTCCAAAGCAAACCAAGCTAACACGAAATAGGAAACCCATAATGCATCACAGCACTTCCACTACTGTAAAAAAAAAAAAAAAAAAAAAAAAAAAAAAAAAAAAACATAAATAAAA
>VUQI01021340.1:0-10229 GCA_015106735.1 Paratilapia polleni
TAAGTGATTTCTTGATTCAACAGGTCTGGCAGTAATCAGGCCTGGGTGTGGCTGGTAAAATTGAACTCAGCTTTCCAAAAAATGTGGTTAATCCCAGTTAATTCATGATTTAACAAGGGGGGCAATTACTTTTTCACACAGGGCCAGGTAGGTTTGGATATCTTTTTTCCCTTAATAAATGAAATCATCATTTAAAAACTGCATTTTGTATTTACTCAGGTTATTTTTGACTAATATTCAAATTGGTTTGATGATCTGAAACATTTAATTGTGACAAATATGCAAAAAAAAACTAAGAAATCAGGAAGGGGGCAAACTCTTTTTCACACCACTGTAGCTGCTTAAAAAAACAAATCCTTGGCTTTATCAAAGAGTTGACTAATTTTTTTACTTTTTAATTTTTTGTTTTGAAATGTGCTTAACTGACCAGAAGCATCTACTAGGAAACATGACAAGTGTAAAAATGAGAATTTTATAATTGCAAAATCTGATACACAAGAATAAAATGTAAAGGATTTAAAGGATAGGGATGGATTGTGTATATCAAATTATAACAAGATAACATTTACATAGACGTTCATGCATCAAGCCAGTGTAATAACATGTTTGTTACAGAGAAATCAAATTACTTTTTAATCCCTTCTATCACTTTTTCTTTCTGTGTGTAATGTATTCATCTACATACTTAGAGAAAAACATTGTGTCTGTCTGTCTGTTGCTATTAGCTATGGGCTAATTGGTCAAGGTCTGCAGGAGCTTTACAAATAAAGCACTCACTTTTTTGCATGTTTTCTCCTCCCCAAAGATGTCTGAATGAAAGTGGAGGAATAAAACAGGTCAGAGTCTATGCCACATTGACTGAGGAAAACAAAGGAGATCTTTGAGAAGCAGATGCAAGAAAGTCATTGAGCTGCAATGCTGCTTTTGGATGTGACAGCTAGATAGATAATAAGACTGTGCAGGATTCAAGTTGCTAAGATGACAAAGAGCTCAGTCTCTTCTGGCACACTCACTCTCTATGAATCTTTTTAGTTCTGTATTTTCCTTTTATCCTGCTCAGTCCCTTTTTGTGTTACTTTACCTCTTGTTCTGTGTTTCTCTAACCCTCTGTAACTGTCACTTTATCTCACTCTCTCTCTATCAGTCTCTGTCTGTCTAAGTCTTTCCCTTTGTCTGCAAAGGCACTTTCAGATGTGAATAGTTGCAGCAATGCTAAACAAGTAGACATTAGTGGTGAGGGACAAGGCATCTGTCACTATCCTAGTCAGCCTTGGTCATCCGATGATTGCTGAACTTGTCCAACTTGCCATCGCAGTTCATGTGACTGCAGTGACCAAAAATGATAGGAATAACGACAGGGGAGGGACAGTAGTTGGGACACTCTGGAAAGGTTGCCCATCTGTCACTGAACTGATTCCTATTGGATGGGCAATATGTTTAAATCTTCAAAATGGTCACTGTGATTGCCAGTATATTTGCAGAGGTTTGTGTGCAGTGTGACAAGAGGCAGGATGGGGAATTCCCCACACAGGAATAGCATATAGAAAAGTATATCTTCTTAAATGATCAGGGTACACAACAGTTATTACAGAGTGCACATACAGTTCTTGCTCTAGTTCTTAAATATGACCTATGAATTCAATCTTTTCATCATCAATTATTCAGACAGCAACCACTGTAATTTAGTCACCGCCCTGTTTTGTGAAAGAAATCAGTGCAACAAAGAAAGCACATAACATGGCTCAAATTTAACAGTCACTTAAGGTGACTGGTTGTTTGGGCTCGCCCTTAAAAATAGGGTGGAAGAGCTGCAGGCTTTGGGCTGGTGACAGGGACTGCTGTCTATATGACCTGGACCCAAATAAGTGGTAGAAAATCAATGGCTTGTAAAGAGATATATTCATCCAATTTTCCAACCCAAATACATGCAAGTACACATATTTTCTTAATTCCAACAGTTCAAGAATGGAGAACCCAAGGAAACTCACTCAGTAAAATCACTTCCAATTGTGGGAAAAAAGGACTTGGATCAACATCGATTTTCTTTACTGTAAAAAGTTAAAACTTAAGAGAAACTGGCAAAGGCAAAAAACATTGAAATTTTGAGTAAGCTAAATTCTTGACTTTATGCTTTAAGTTTATTCCATTTTAAATGTATTCTTCTGTTAATTTACACTAACATAAATACATTTTTCATTCTGCACTCAGTGTTAATTAGACTTGCTACCACATTCATCATATCTTCATAGGGTGATAATTTGTCAACTTGTTGCACACATGACCAAAAAATAGAGCAGGTTTCAGCTCCAGCCTATTCTCCATATGGTAGAAGTCGCTGGCAGAATCAGATACAGTCAGTACCTACAGCAGTGAGCTGCCACCAATTCTAAATACAGAACATCAGCAGCTTTGGTTGGCAGATGCACGGGTAGCAGATTGCTGTGTGAAAGCACTATAAGTCTATATTTCTCTGCCACACTACTGTCTAACTTTGTCACTCTGTTTCACTCTGCTCATCTCTCTTCTTCACTGCCCTTTTCTGTTTCTTTCTCTCTGCTTCTCTCCATCACTCTGCCTCAGTGATACATGCACACAACAATCAAAAGGAGAGAATGTAAGAGGGCAGGGTGTACACATGCATTTTGTTCCGTGTCACAGGACAGAGAGACAGGAGACAAAGTACACGCATGTTCTCTCTCTTGTCTGCTCTGCAGCAATGCCATGTAAGTAAATACTTGGCCCCTCGGTGAACCGTTGGAAGTACTTCATAGCTGTGCACACATACACACAGGTACTCACAGAGCTCTTGCTCAATTATACCCAGGTGTTCCACTTCCTTCAGTGTTTCTGACTTTTAGCTGTAATGAAAATGAGTCAGAAATAGGTGGCCTACTTTCACTTCAAACCCTCTAACATATTGAAAAACCTCATCACTGCCATTTCTCCCATGCTTGAGGTTGACTTACATGTCATAGTTTAGAGGCTAAAGACTGGGTTAAGCAGTGACTGCTTAACTTTAACTGATTTTTAGCTTAAGGTATAAAAAATATACACATATCAGTCACAACATTCACAATCCACTGACCAACCAATGATATGGGTGATGAGTATGTGTGTGTGTCTGTCTATCCATCCCTTTCTCTCTATCTATCTATCTACCTATCTATCATCTATATATAGTGTGGAAGATCTTTGGATGTAACTTCTATTTGCTGGCTGTTTCATTGTTTCTAGCAGATGTTGATCATATTTCAACCAAAAATAGTTTTCATTTTGGTGAATACATTTCATAATCATTCTTATCTAGGTGGTGTATTATTCTTCATGATGTTTTCAATTAATCACACCACTGATGACTCGGTAATCTGTGGGAAAAACATTTTTCGAATTGCAATTCATTGTATAAGACTCTCAGATGCACTTTAAGAGCAGAAGAGAGTATTTTCACTAGAATTCTCTCTAGAGTGTTTGAGTGTTTTTATTGGTGTTAAGTGTTAGATCTTGTCCCATTGTCCAAGAACTTATATCAGAAGTGGAAGCTCTCAGAAATCACAAGGTAATGAGCAGTCAAGTAATACTTAAGTTGGGACAAAAAACTAAAGTAAATGGCTGAGAGTAGGCTTATCAGTGGAGCCTTGGAGAGTTGTTAGGGATGGAGAAGGAAATACGAAGTGAACTTAAACATTTACAGTTTCATACAATGAGGTCTATCAAGGATATGAAACTGAGTTCAATAAAGGAAAAGAAAAGAATACATTCTTTAAACAGCCACAATCAGACACAGATGAGGTCTCCTGTTCCCAGAGGGTGAAAGGGTCTCGGAAGCATATCGAAAAACTGGTGATGACCAGAATTCCTTCAAAGAGAAATAAAGCAAGAGATTAAACCCAGTTTCTGAGAGGGAAGTATGTCTGGAAGGATTCAAATGACATGGAAAATTCATCTACACAAACAGACCTCAAGAAACCTGAGGCCTATACTATGAAGCAGGATTTGGGCTTACCCAGGTAACTTCAGGGTTAACCCTGGGTTTTCATTATTACAAAGGCGGTTCACTTCTTACCCGAGTATATCACCAGGGTAACTTGCAGGGTACTGCAGACCTAACTGCTCTAGAAGCAGGTTATGTTCTACATTAGAGATCGGGACATGAACACAGAACAGGAATGAAGTCACCACCTACTGACTAATCAATTCTCCAGAAAATAGTATAACCGTTCCTGGAAGACCTCTTGGACCTCTGTGCATGAATAGCAAGAGGGTCTTTTTTTAATAGTGTCTAAAGTCTTCATCTCTGTTTGATGAGCATCTGTAAGAAATACAGGCTAGAATCTTAGATGAAACTTTATCACTTGGGGGTGAATACTTGACCTTGATGTAGCCCCTCCCACAGCCAATGTTGGCACTGTGGGTCAAACAAAATTTGTGATGCCCGTGTCAGCTTTTTAGCACTAACACCAGTCAGTTTCTTGGTTCAAATGCATGGAACTGTTTCTAGATTGGGCAATAGCATTGGCACCCTGTTGGCGCATTCAATGTTGTCATTACCAAAAAAAAAAAAAAAACTTGTGAAAAAACAACAATTAGTTTTTTGTTTTTTTCTGTACAATGTAATTAGAAGTATAGATGTAACTTATAGGAGACAGTTTGAAAATGTGTCATTTTCATATGAAAAGAGAACAAAATATAATCTTTGAACTAATCTGACAAATCATGCAGTACCCAACAGGAATTAATGAGTTTTTCTTAAGAGTTGTGCCACTAAAGTTGTACCAATATCATTGTGCCCTTGGGCCAGGCACAGATATTCTAAGCCTCACTCATTCTTACTCTGAGTTTCTTAAGAAGGCATTAGAATGCATCATCACGTCGTTGCCCTGGTAATCAGCCAATTTAAGGATTAAATGAGCACAGCGAAAGGCAAGTGAAACATTGTTTCAGAACAGCATGACCGGACAAATACAATCAGCCACATATTAATATATACAATGCACACGCTAACACATAGGCATACATACAAGTTATCATATTCATTTACTGTAATTGGTCTTTAATACTGTGCCTACAGCCATAAAGTGTCCATCATCTGAAACAAATCAAAAGTGTCAGGGGATCTGTGATGGGATCTGTGGTTGCTGAACTTAAGCGTGCACATACTAACATTAAGTGTGTTACATGAAGGGAGTATCTGTATGTTGCTATAGCCACTTGCCAAGCCTCATTTAGACAAAGTTGCTCTCCAAACAGAAGATGAATAATTCTCTTTGAGCCTCATATCCTCTTTCTCTTCTCATTGCTCCTACTCGTCCTTCTCTACCCCTCTCTTCCCCTCTCGTCCTTCACGTCTTCCCCTCACTCTACAAGATCTCTGGAGGATCTCTCTCTCTCTCTCTCTCTCTTTTTTTTTAATAAGAATTTTTTAGGGGAGAAGCAGCAGCCTTGAGATGCTCTTCCTCCAGGCTGAGATGGATTTATGATGCGCTGTCAACTTGCGAAGAGATAGGGAGAGAGAATAAGAAAGCACAGTAAACATGTTTTCCTCCTTCCTACCATAATTTGAGGGGGTGGAGGGTAGAAACAGGGAACACAGCTGGGTGCTTTTTCATAATCCTTTGCATTGAAAATCAAAACAAGAAAACATCCTGACGCAAAGAAGAGGTGAGACCTGGTCAAAGCCATGTCTTACGTTGATTTTGGAGCATTAAAAATAGGATGCTAAAGTATTTAAGTGTGCATAGTAGAGTATGCGTGTACTGACTGACTTTGGTCGAACTTTAACTAGACATTACTGCAGGTGTAGATTTGTTGTACTTGCTGAAGGATAGTATTTAGGATGAGTGTCTCACTGTTTTTGGTGTAACTCATTAAAAAAAGACAGTACCTGAAACAACTTAATTCATCACTCTGTCCCAGTGTTATCAGCCCATTGAATGGCTATTATTAGTTGATATCATTCCAACTGATATTGCCAGTTTTTAGCTTCCTTCACCAACTAGCAGGCTCAGTAGGCAGTTATCACCTCATTTAATGGTAGTCGTGCCGCCTTGCTGAACAGAAATAATGGGCAGAGTATTTCTACTTTAACAGCAACAAAAGTGCACATTAGGGTGAAAGAGGGATGGTGGTCACAGAAGTCATACAACTGTGACTTGAGTTCAAGACACACCTTTTACAATTTTTGGAAGCTAGAGGTTTTGACTTGGTGTTTAGTAAAGTTAAGGCAACAAACCACTTGGCAGAATGCAGACCTGAAGATAAGCGCAGAACAGATGATCATGCATCAAATTAATCAAAAGTTCCTTAACCACTCACTCAAAACCCTGCTGAATGGACTGCAATGTAACCATTCTTTGTCTTCCTAACCACGGTGTTGAATGTGTCCTACCCACTCACAGCTGACAGCCAAGCTGTGCTATGTGCTGAGCAGGCTTTGCATATGACAGATTTAAAAGAAAAAAAAAAAAATGGCTTCATTTTATGTGCCGTGCTTCAAGATGAGCACCCCCTGCAGATCAAACAGTATCTTTCCTTCTTTCTTTTTATCACTATTACTATCTAGCATACTCTGACACTTCAAAGTCTGTATTAAAAAAATATCCTGCCCCATGGGAGTTGTACGTGACATTGTAGCAAAGTCATGCTTAGAGGATGCATAGCATGCCGTACAGGAGATGACATTTCAAAATGATGTCATTGTTGCCACAACTCTAAAATAATAAAAGAACAGATAATAATAGCATCTGATATCCTTTCACACATGATGAATACTGTACATCCAGGCTTTTACCCAATGTATGCAATTTTCCCTACTTATAGAGTATGGTGGGCTTTGTTAATGGCAATCAACTCTGATCCTCCACTGTGACATCTCTCTTTTTCTGTGTATTTAACACCATCCCTCGCACACACTCACTTGTCAAGCATTCCCTCATTATCTGTCATTTCCAATTTGGACCATTTGACTGGCTAAATGTGTTGTCAAGACTTTCCATCCCAAGGCATCAAATACCGACATTTTCTGAGATGCTTCTGGTGTTGTTGAGGTATACACAAGGTGCTCTTAGGGGTAGGAAAGGGGGTAGGGAAAGCAAGAGAAAACAGAACTTTTAAAGGGCGATAAAGTCCACATTTGGAGGAATGAGGGGTGATGGTGAAGTAAGTCACATTTGTCAGCGAGGAGACTGTGGTTGATTTTCTGTTTGGGAGCTTTGTGTTTTTCACTTTCTTTTCACTGGAAAAAAATGCCTAATTGCAAGAAATCTGGTGCTTCACAGCTTTATAAATATCTGTGCAATACCATCGACTATAACAAAACAGCAATGTTTGACACTGTGGGAACAGGCTGGTATTGTCTATGGACAGACAGAATCTATGCAGTGTACTATAATATCCTCACATATGATGAGCTTCAGGTAGCCTCAAAAAAATACCAGGAGACAGTAAGAACTGCCCTGTACTTAGTGTAGATGCAAATGCAGTGAATATGGGTACTCATATGTATCACATATCCATGACCACAACATCTATTGTTTTATACAAACTATTACTGACCATTGAGAACCCTGTATATCCAAATGTTGGCATTTTGAAATTGAAGGATAATTCTTTGTCCTCTGTCATAGTCTTTTCCTAACTGGAAACCTGTATAGAGAAATGTGTGTTGCTCTATACATTAGATACTCAGCCCATAATCTCCTGAAATATACAAAGGATATACAAAGTACTACAGAATTTAAAGCTTTAATTGTAATAATTTCTTTAAAAAAACAAAATTCTCAAAGGCAAGGCATTTAACCTCTTTTAATGCTACATCTTCATCATCAGGGAGCAGTATTAACATGATTTTAATTAAAAACTACATGTCAGAAAGGTCACAAAAAATCCTTCAGTCATTAAAGTGGTGAATTTAGTCTGATGATTCCGTATGAAAGTAAAAAGGCTGTGCCAGTAGGTTAACATAATTTACTCTTTGGAAACTAGAGTCACCTGTCTTTCTGCTGTAGCAAGCAACCTGACGCGCACTCAAGAAAAATCCCAAAGCATGCTGATTTACATTGGAGCCAACACCTGACTTCAACCCCTGATTATTTTATTTATTTATTTTACATATCATAATAAAAGCTGGATATGGAGCCACTAAATGCTTGACTAAATTACCTATTAAAGTTACACTTTCCTCAGACCTCCTCCATTCTATTGCTCTCTGCTGCAGACAGGACAGACTCACAAGTCCCTTGAACTGGGCTTAAAGAAAAAAAAAAAGAAACAAAAAAGAAAGAGAGGAGAAAAATACCACTCTAGCATTCCTTGATTTGCCCAGAATGCTGGTTCCCATAGTAACAGGGGGCAATGATAAATTAGCCCATTGGTGCTAAGGATTCTGCTCACACACCAGCCCTGCCTCACTCATACTTTCTATTCTACCTTCCCATCTCAATTTTTTTCCATCTCTCTCTTCAGTGGTCCTATTCACATGATTGTTTGTTCAAAAACAACACTGCTACAGATGGGAAGTAAACACAATGTATTCTTTAAAATGAAAGAAACATGTTTATGAGCTAAAAAAAATGTTTTAGCTCATAAAGAACATACAATCAGTCATGAACAGCAGTGGAATGTGCTTACAAATCATTTAGACAGTACTGAGGACATATGGGTCATAGTGGTGACAACTGAATGTACATGCTTGGCCAGCATCCTTTGACTTATTTATCATGCTTTTACAAAAGCAGAATTTTGGAGTGGAGCGCCGTGGTGTTCATGGAAGCAGCTTCCCAAACTTGTAAACCCTCCAGCTAATTTAATAAAAGCTTTTGTGTCTGCAAGGCTTTCCCAGTATCAGTCAAGTTAACAAATGATTCCACTATTGTGGCAGCTGTAGCTTTATGGACTCTCTCTCTCTCTCTCTCTCTCTCTCACACACACACACACACACACAATCATACACAATCATCCACATCAATGCCATGACCCCATCTGGCTCAAACCACTCCAAGTTCAAGACCTTAAAACTGTGTTAATTTGTTAAAAACCTTTGGCTTTGACACACTTTATCTGTGTGCTGTGTTACATCATAATTCTGTCCCAGCATAAGCAAAAGAACAGCAAGAAAAAAACTTAATCTAAAAAGAACCACAACTTTAGTAAAGACTACATATTATTGGAAAGTACTTCCCATGAGACTAAACACAGTCAACAAAAAAGCAAAAACCAAAACAAACTATAGGCCACATCTATTGTCAGGGGTTATTGTGCTCAATAATTACCTTTTAATATCGCCACACTGTCCTTTTTAAATGTTTCTAATATTTCATCTTTATCAACCCTAAATCAATTCAAAATTGTGCTAAATATATATAAGTATAAAACCATTGGTGTTTTTTTTTTTTTTTTGTGGACCAAAAAATAAAAATAAAAATAGAAAAGAGATGAGATGAGAACTACTTTGGGTAGATGCCAAACAACAAAATTATACAATTTTCCTAATTAACATAATCATATTGTACCTACAACACTGATAACAATCTGACAGAGCAAACACCTGTTCTTTTCAATGAATGGGTATCTGTATGCTCTGTCAATATGAGCAGCTGTGTTTCCTCTGCCAAACTAGCCCAGTTTTACTGAGTTGTCTAGTTGACTTTTGGTGATTTCATGTTTAGTAATACTCTCAGAAATATCTTGGAGCCCCAAAAGTCTGCTCTTGATCAACTAACACATATGAGAAGACAAAAAGCACCTTCTTTAACAAGTTAGCAGCTAGCCACTTCACATCAACCCATTATTTCATTACCAGTATTTTGTCAAAATAACAAAATATTGGTAGCTGTCAAGCACAGAGGTACTCTATTTAATCATAACCTTTTCTTTGAAATTCTGTGTAGAAGATAATCCCCTACATTCATAGTGAGCCCAGTTGCTGGTCTATTTAAATGTGGACAAATAATGATACAAGTAACAAAACACAATTCAAATTGTAAAGGAACAAACAGTTAGCCCCACTTGTCATAAAATTTGGGTCATCCACTCTTATCACCATAGCTTTGTGTTACTGAAAACACATAGAGAAAGATGACAAACTGGGGAAAAGGAATCAAAATGGTTACTTCTGCATCTGAAAAAAATTATAAAAGCTTAATAAAGTTCGAACATTTTTGATCCATTCTCTCATTACTCCACATTATTTTTAAAATGTGGAAATTATATTGTTTTTTACTCTTTGCATGTGT
>VUQI01021340.1:10249-25536 GCA_015106735.1 Paratilapia polleni
TTTTTTTTTTTGACATGTGTGTTTTTTTTTTTGTTTTTTTTTTAAATTTGGATATGTTTTATTTTACCTTGCATTTATCGATTTGGAGTGTATTTAATGTGTTTTTGCTCTGCCTTTATGGGCCACCATATTTGAAACTATTCTTACAGAGGCACTGTTGGAGAACAAGCTCTGCACCATAAAATAAAACTTTAAAACGATTCCTTAGATATGGACAGAGATTCAAGCAATCACATATGAAAGGACATTATTTTCTTTTCATTCTATAATTCTGAAAAAAAAAAAACATCTATTGTAAAAGAAACTGAAATAAACATGCAGCCTGTTTTTTTTATGGAGTTATTTGATTGTTTCTTGCCAGAGCTGAAGGTTCTGAGGAATGAATGTCCATCACTCCTCAGACAGCTCAACTCTAGGTTTATTCTTTAATTGTAATAATGTTGCCCATGTCAGCTTTTTTTCCCCCCAATATATTTTGGGCATCTTTTAGCCTTTGTTTTAATTTGACAGTAGAGAGAAGCCAGGAAGGTTGGGAGAAAGAGCAGGGGGAAGACGCGCAGTAAATGGCCTCAGGGCGGATTTGAACCTGAGCCTCTGCGACAGTCTTATAGCATATGGGTTGCCTGCTGAGCCCGGTGAGCTATACTAGTGCCTGTCTACACCAGCTTTTATCTGTAAATACTTTATGTTTCTTCAATGTAAAACAATGAAGGTATAAAATACTTACTATCTTACCAGTCAGAAAGCTCCAGGGATGGGATATTCATTCATCATTTACTTCAACATCTATTATTCTTTATAATATAAAGAATCTCTGCATTATCTTTTGCCTTTTACGCTTTCCATCCAAACAATTCATTACAAAAACAATGAGTTTACCATTTGTGCTAATCAGCAAATAAATTATAAATCAGTGGAGATTAATTCGTTCAGAGGATAGCAGAATATGTGGTCTGAATATTAAGCAATTTCAGCTTCCACCATGTGTAAAGTACATTCCTGGTTATCATATTGTTGACTCTTGATCCAAACAGGCCACTCAGAGAACAACTAATGTAGTTGATGGGTTTAATCATAATCTGACAAAAAATAATTAGATAAAAAGAGGATAAGTCCAGCGTGCCAGGTGCACTGTGCACAGGATGAGTTGAGATGAGACTACTTCCTGGCTGCAGCCACTCTCTTGGCATCAGCTACCGACAGTGTGTTACACTCACGATCACCTTGAGGTCATTGTTTGACTGCTGCTTTCAGGATGCTTACAGCATGTCGGAACATCACCTCAATTAGCATATAAAGTATGAGGGAGATCTATCTGTGTTTTCTCACTCATCTGCCTCTCTTAATATTTCTCCTGCTGCCTCTTTCCATCTTTTAAAGGACCTGTTTGTATGAGTGAGTGAGTGAGTGAGTGAGTGAGTGAAAAACTGAGCAGGTAATGGGATTACAGAAAGAACAAACATCTAATCAAGCAATGCATGTACAGTGCTTTCATATTATGTTTCAAGGGATCCAAAACTACCCATTCATACATCTACATTTACAAACGTACATGTACAACAAACTTTATAAATTACATATAATGCATATGTTACTGTAATGTACATAAAGCAGGCTATATCAGCATAAATACTAGTTACAGAGTTATTGCAGTATGATAAACAGGAACTTGCATTTTTACATAGAAAATAATAACAGCATTATGGTATACTGCCAGATACTTTATAGCCATATACCAAACACCAAATAGCCTGCACTATTCAGCTTGCTGCTGCACATCTTTAAGCTGCTTTGTGACCCACCTTTTCTCCTTTTCATGCTGTCTCTCACTTAATCAGCATCATTGTTCTAAGTCCATGTAAGGTAAGAGAGGTCCAGGAACTAGAATCATTGTGCCAAATGTAAATTACTGGTGATGAAAATAACTTATGTTTTGTACTACAGTGGTCCTGACAGAATTGTGAAGTGCTAAAAAAGTAAGAAGCAATGAATGGACTTAGGGCTGAAGGCCACAGATCATGCCTTGCTTCAGTGCACTGCGCAGCAGTAGCTTCGTAGAGCAGAGATTTTCCTTTTCCACTACATGGCCAGGATTTTCATCTGATGCAGCCGCTCAGATCAATGAGATGCCAGTCACAGCCCTTCTACTCAAAGCCATTACACTCCCTCCTCTCCTGCTTTGCCATTGTTACAGCAGAGTGGAAATGGCAGAATAAAATGAAGTGGGTTCATATTTGGGGCATAATTTTCAATGATGTTGCTTTTCTCTTGTTTTATTGAAAACAGTAGCAGGTGCGAATTGAGCAGACGTCTGCCAAGGTTATCAATTTCATAATAGTTATTAGTCCCCAAACTCCTCTACTGGGCCTTTCAATCAACACAGAGTCCATTACACTGATGTCTGGGCTGTCAACACACATAAACACACATACCCAACACTGACTTCTGCTGCCAGCAACTAGTGTCTGCTGCCACATTAAGTGGTGCACCATAAAGCCCAAATCTGTCCATTCATTCTCTGCTCCTTCTGCATGACAACAACAATAACTCGGCTATTTTAAATGCACAATTACATAGAAGTGCTCTTGGGCAGACAGGCTGATGGCACACTCGGCTCCACTTGCTCAAGCGTTTACATGTGCAATTTGTCAGAGCATTTCTGAGAATCTCTTAAGCGTTAGTGTCTGTCTCTGTGTGTTTGTGTATGTTATGTAAGTCAGGCTTTTTCTCTCTGAAAAAGGGGTGTGAAGTGAACTGCTCTCTTGAGATGAAGCTCTGCAGACAATAATGGTATGAATATAAAAAGTTACTTCTGGGTTTTTTGTGTGTTGTGACAAATTTAAAGAATTTCTTTATTTACTATTTGTAAATTGATTAATTATATAGATACCTGGCAGATTAGGCATTGTATTTCTATTACCCAGTGATAAGGGTAGTTCTATCCTGTGGTTATGTATTTATCTTAATTGTGATGATTAATCAAGAGGATCGATTAATCCAAAGTGTTTTTGTATCCATGTGTAACTCGGTGCGTTCACTTAAGGAGTGCTAGCTTCTGGGCAATTGACTAATTTCTACCTTTCTGACACCAAGACCAGTTCTTTCAAATAATAGATCCCTTTAATGTGCTTATATTAACATGCTACATGAAGAACTAAATGAAAACATATGCTGCAAAACTGAAAAAAAATATATATATAGAAATCAAACTGAACAATGAAAAGTGATTACAGGAGAGAAATAGTAAATGGGCTGGTATTTACATAGTGCTTTTCTACTCTAACTGACCACTCCAAGTGCTTTTTACTACAAGCCTCATTCACCTGTTCACACATGCATTCATACAGTGCTTTATTCTATGCCTTAAGCACTTTCTAACTTGCATCGGGATGTATCTTGCACAAGGACACTTTGGCATGTGGAATGGAGGAGCTGGGGATCAAGTCACTAACCTTCCAATAGGTGGATTACCCACTACCTCCTGAGTCCAAATCTTAATCAGTAAAAGAAAGATGAGCGCATTATATTCAAATGGAGCATAATTGCATCATTTTCTTGTCAGTTTCAATAATTTATTTTTTATTTTTTTCTAATTAATATGACATAAATATTATCCAATTGTACTGAAACATAGCAGCTGACAGCATACACTGCCATGGGATTTGTTAAAGCACATGTTCAAAAATTATTATGAAAAATGAAAAAAAAACAAAAAAACTCAATGCTTAAAACACTTCAACAAACTGACATTACATCACAGACACCTATTATGATGCAGTGATATCAACTAAAATTAGCATGCTAAATAGCTAGCATCAGCCTATACCCTCACAAAATATTTCTTTTTACTTTAAGGTGGCATAGTGAGTCACTGTAATGTCTAGTCTATCTTCAGTACAACATAAGAGGAAGAAGTGGCGCTGCCCAGAGACTGTGTATTTTCAGTAGGCTATGATTCCAAACTCTTGTCAGTCATGTTAAAGTCACTGGATGGCTGGTAGACGTGACAGCCACTCTCTTATGGTTCCTTGCACACCACTCACAGCGTCACCCCCTCTTGCCACCAAGAGGGGCAGAGGACTGGAGTCCTGGTCCCTGCAGCAAACTGAGATCACATAGCCTATCCAGCAGCTCACCAAGCAATTGGTTGTTAGATAATTTTGATGTAGTAATGTCTGACAGCATTTTCTGTACAGATTCAACTATGCTTCGAGTCTGTATTAAAAAGCATCACGAAGAAAGTTCCTTAAGTATGTTAAGGGTTTTGAGACTAAAAGTGTGTGTGTGTGTGTGTGTGTGTGTGTCCAATAAAATGGATAATTTTTCTCTTGCCTCCTTTCCATGCGCTACATCTCCAGCTTGCTTATCCATCCGTCTATCCCTCCACCCATCCATGCATTTACCATGGCAGTCATCCAGAATGCCCCGTAGGGGCTCATTGATGCAGAAAACTAAAATGCTGCCAACCAGTTATTCTCAAATGTAAGAGTGTTCAGGGGTAAAAGTCACCCTGAGGGCCGATGAGGAGCTGTCCGTGTCAGAGCTCCTGAGAAGAGATGCTTTTACTGCAAACATGAGGAGCTCAACCTGCACACACATATATACTCACTATCCTACATCCCTACTCCTTAGTCACCACAAAAAATATTCTGGGTGACTGAACTGGTAATTAATTTCAAAAAGGAAGTGAACTTCTAGTAGTGAAGTGAAGTGAAGTGAAGTTCTATATATACTGTATATACACTGGTACATGTTGCCCAATATTGAGTCAGTGCTTCTTAACAGTGTAACAGCATCAATCTTTCACCTTTCTTAATGATATTTTAAATCTGATAGCACTACTTGACATCACACACTGCCAATTAATACTGGAACTCTTTAGGCAGAATTGATAAGTCCATTTCCAAACAAATGGTAATTCACACAAAGAGTCATTAGATTAAAAAGTACCCTCAAGTTTGTCACTTTGGTTCTGCACATGTAAACCCTGTTGATTTTGTCTCACCCTGGCACCTGAAGCCTAAATATGTCTCTGCAGTTGCTGCATCACAGCAAGGCATTTAGTTCATGATAAGCACACTCCCGCTGTGTCTCCTACTGAGCTCTGGGGGATGCTGGAGGAGGTGTTTAAACACTGTTAGCTTTTTCCTGGATGGGTTGTCCCCCAAGGCCATCCGGAGGTGACCCCCGTTACCACCACCAGATACAGAAAAAAAGCCTGGAGGATACACAAAGAGCTGGGACACATGGGGAGTCAGGGCAGTCAACCCAACCCATTGAATGATAACTACTAATAAGATGGCATTAACTTAGTAAAATCATATTTAATCATTCTATCCAATATTTTCATTAATAACAACAATATGAGGATTGGGGGAAAGGAAATAATGATTTGTTACAAAACAATACACAGTGTATTTTGAGGAACGGGTATGAAGAGAGCAAAGCAATAAACCTCAAGTACATTCTGCATTATCATTTGCATAAAACACCAATTAGCTCATGATTAAATTGGATGCCACAATCAAAGTATTGCATCACTCACTTCTCTCTACAGTCAGTGCTTCTCAATGTTTTCAGCAAGGAAAACACCTGATATTGTTCCTGAATGAAAATTAGTTTTTTGATTAAATTTCCTACTTGCCATGTACAACTGGCTGCCATCTCACTATCTGAGGTGGAGTTCATCTTGTTACCACAAACAAGACAAGACACAAGAAGGACAAACAGCCGCCTTGGCACATCAAGCTCTGAATTTATCACATAAATTTTTAATACAAAAACCCTAAAGTGTGCAAAATAGAGTTTACAAGGGAACACACAAAAG
The DNA here is from genome assembly GCA_015106735.1 of Paratilapia polleni. Classification (NCBI taxonomy): domain Eukaryota; kingdom Metazoa; phylum Chordata; class Actinopteri; order Cichliformes; family Cichlidae; genus Paratilapia; species Paratilapia polleni. Next base: position 16,077 of record VUQI01021340.1, read on the forward strand.
TGCATGAGGTAATAATGAGAAACAAGCTTGACCGATTGCTGTGGCAGCAAGCCAAAAACACATTCGGCAAGCAAGGAGAAGACTATAAGAGAACAGACTTTGACAAGCAGTATTAAAAGTTTTGGATGGTCATTAACAATTTCAGTGATTTACTTAGGCTGAAAATAGCTAATATATTAGTCCTTTTTATCTGCACCAAACAGCTTTTTAAATCAGGTTGTATTATGTTATGTTTGGCAAGTGAAAAATGTAGTCATGTCCTGTATTAAATGAAGAGTTATATGCTGAGCTAATTACTTTGCTGCAGAATTAGTTACTTATTACACTGCGTTTGAGAAATATGTGGTTATATTAACCACAGATTACACTAAATTTAATTTTAATGTGAAAGGGTCATGGTTATTGACGAACCCACAGGTAATCATTGCCCGACTTTGCAGTTCCCCAAGCACACAGAGTGTCTTTTAACTTCTAACTTGGACGTGGCAGGAAACTGTTCAGTTTGATAACTTTAGACTGAGATATTATGGCTGTGTTGTGTTTTCTTTTTGTTTAGTTTGCCCAAAGTTAAAAATGCATATTTTTAAACGTATTGAAGTTATTTTGTCACCATCAACAGCTAACTTATTTAAGGAATTGAAGGGTTTTCCACAATTCACAAAAAACCCCCAAAGATGTTCACATGTACACTGTAACGCTGAATAAAACCAGATAAGTCCTGAATTTAGCTGACAAGTCAGAAAATAAAATATACATAAAATTAGACAGCAATCATGAAGATGTATCTCAAGACCTTGTAGATTTGTATAGTGTGCAGAGAGGGTTTGGTTATATATGGAAGGGATACAGAGGTTTGGATTTAAGAGGAAATTTGCATTTCGCATGTGTTGTTTGGTTTAGGCTTCTGTAGCAATTAATTGCTTAAGTGAGCATGACTGTGTTTCTAATTAAGAAGTAGACATTTCAGTTAATGAGGATTACTTTAAATTGGTATACCTGAGCATTACTGAGATTATTACTGTAACAAACGTTACACTAGTCACTCTAAAATTACAATCCCTCAAAACACTCATCACTGGAAAAAAGTGATCACATTATTGTAATTATGCCTCACTCAAGCATTACTGCCACACATGTTTCTCTTTGTGTCGCTGCTCTTCTGGCCAGGATTTAACAGACTTTCCGCCACAGGTGTTGCTATACTCACTGGCAGGAGTGAAAAAGCCCTTACACACCATCATGGAGCAAGTGAAACTCTCCACTGACACCGTGACAAATGAAATTGTTTTTGGTGGGTTAGCAGCTCCTTAAGCTGGGGTGAGGAAGCTTTCATTGCACCTTTTACAGACTTGTACCCTCCAAGCTGCAAAGCAAAAACACACTTTTCTCACCTTTTCTTTATTTCCAGGGGAAAGGATGCATTGGTAATTTTAATAAAATGCCAATATTATGTGGATAAAAGCAATATTTTCCACAAAGAAAGAATATAAAGTTCCAGACAGTAAAAGTTTTTTTAAAGCGAGATGAGCAACGATGTTAAAAGCTGTTAACCAAACTGTGCTTTTTGTAAGCCTTATTGGACATAAGGACAGGATACATGGACCAATCACCTGCAAGCTGTGTGTGTGGGGGGTGTGGGGCTGAAGTTGTTTTGTTTAGTTTTAAAGGCTGAAAACAAATGTCCAGACTTCAACACACTTGCAGACTCAATGACTTATAACTGATGGATGGTGTGAGGATCCTCAGTTGAGGATTAATCTCATTTACTGTAATGTATTATTGAATTTTGCAGGTCATATAAAGGTGAATGTACCCTCTGTACAGTGACCAGTTAGGTGTGCAGGTCAGGCCATGATGTTATAATTTTGTAGCTTTGTTTTGTGTTATAATTGTAGCTGTGATCCCCTCTTGGATTCTTTTTTTTTTTTTCTGGCTTACTGCTCCTCTTTGCTTGAACATCAAGGAGATGGCCCTGTAAGATCTTGGACTTCCACACAACTTCCATTCTGTAAGCATTCCCCTATCTTCTCTTCTTCTGATTATATCTATTTTAAGTGCCGTGTAATATCACTACCTTGAAAAGAAAGGTGCCCCGATATCTTAATGACAGAGTTCATGATTTGACTCATTGTTAGGCTGTGTTGTATGTCACAGCCTTCCCTTGCTCTTCATCAGCGTCTCTAATATCAGTGTCAAAAAAAGAAAGAAAAAAAAAATCATGAAAATAACACTAACAATCAGGACCACTTAAGATGTTTGTTTTTTTTTTCAATTTGCAATTTACATTAGGTTGTGAGATTTCCTGAACTTTCAACACTCATATTTGAAAACATGGGGGCAGCGACAGCAAGACCCCAGTACAGAATGAAGCAGGCATCAGCGAAAACACATATAACAATGATTATGTTCGACAGCATAAAATGAGGAGCTTGGTTGAAGGTGGGTTGCAAAGCAGCTTGTGAAGCAAACAACAATTATACGCAGGCTAAAGCAGCTTAAATATTGTGCCCTGTGTGAGATTTGCCAATAGGATGCACAGAAGGGTATCAGCTGGTCCGTTGACTGTGTACCGGAGGTACTGGGGTTGCGGGCTCGAGCTTGACTTGGTGGCCTGCCTGAACTAAAAACTCAGATTATTCAGAAAAAAATGAAATAAGGTACTGGGTCAAGCATTTCAATTCATCGTCATCGAAATAATCCCCTTCCCACTCAGCACCTTTGTGGTATTAATGGCAAATCACTGTACATATTACAAAAAAATGTGCAAGTAAATTTGGTGGGCACTTAAATGTAGTCATACTGCTCATGTGTGTTGGCATGGTAAAAGGCATCTAAATGGTTTTTTTTTTAAAATAAAATCTTTCCTCTTGTCTTTGAGTCTATCCTCATGTCTCTCACTTACTAGACCCCTGCCCTCTTTCCTCCACCCTTCTAAGCACATAGGAGCCATTAATAATTAAATCCCGAGTCATTATTTCCAAATATTACAAAAAGGAAATTGACTTTCTGAGAGCTTTGAAAGAAAAAAGAAAGAAAAAAGGCCACACACTTTCACTCACAAAGAGAAAACCCAATCACTTTGTCAAATGTGCACTTCACATTTCTTGTTAAAAAAAAAGTTATATAAAAAAATCAAACAAACAAATTCTACAACGGCTCTTCCACATAACAAAGCTTACAAATCACTTTGATGTGTTCTGCTCTTGTTCCCTGCTATACTTTTATTTGCTGTTGCGATGGATCTGTTTCCCCATGAGGATCTTTAAAATTTGCACTAACCTAATCTAATCTAGCCTGATCTAATTGTGATGACACCTTGTCTTATCGGATAAAGGTCTTAAGCCACATTTCTAGACTCTACGTCATAGCACATTGCATTATGTCTGTTCAGAATAGTGCATGCAGTGCTAGGAAAAGTGTTATAATGGTCTTATCTGCCAAAGAAGTGTAAAAGTGCAGAGTAAAAGTGACTGAACAACTCCACCCCAATCTCACCACCCATTGCTGCCCTTTATTTTTACTGCAGTTTCATACTTATCCACGTTTTCCTCCCCCCATACAAAAGAGCAATGTTTATTACCCAGACTCCTCTAATAGAGCTCTGCTGTGTAAAATCATTAGTGGAAGGCCTTTCATCGTGTAATTATTATTGATCTGACAACAAGCTGTTTCAGCCATCAGAACACGCTGATAGCAGCAGCGGCAGGAACAACTCAACAAGTTATTAGCATGGTTTTAAAAAGAGACGCCAATGTGAATGATCGAAGAAAAACCTGTGAGCATGGGCTGGCCTTCCAAACTTATTTGGAGATAAAAGAGAGTTGGAAAATGAAGGAAAGAATATTAAATGTAATGACTGTCAGGATATAAACACATTCTCCACCCATTGTAGTAGTAAACAGACACACTATACATATACACTTTTATGCCAATGTCAGATGCCCGGTGTAGTTTTTAAAACTATGCCTCAATAAAGTGTGTGCACTGAACCACACCCAAAAAGTCCTATTGTTGGATATCACACATGACACAAAATATGAGCCATTTTATCTGTACGATTTTGAACCCTGAAGAACAAAAATTATGTAAAAGAGCCCTCTGCTCTGAAATGAACCAAAACTAGGGATTATTCACGTAAATTATAAGAAACAATGATTCTTTTAATATTATCTACAACTGATCTAACCTCCTTCACTTCAATTAAATGATGTCCTTCTTTATTAAAAAGAACCAAAAGATCTTATTTTCTCTATAGCAATTAACCAAAAAAAAAAGAGGATGTCATATATCTTGAGTACAACCAGTTACTGAGGGTTAACATGTATCTTTTGCTCTTGAATTAAAATACACAAGGTACGTGGTAAGTATCTTGTTTGTGGTATAATTATTATAAACAATGTCTCCCGTTTAGGGCAGGTACTGTATGGGGGCCTTTAGAGCTTTCTTGCTTCACTGAGACATTAGCTTGCTGAGACTGAAAACAACATCCTGACATCTAAAACTGATTGTTTTCCTTGCTGAAAACACTTGATTTATTCCTCCGTACTCAAAATTTATGCTAAGCACATGTCTAGCTATTGTGTAGCCTCTACACCTACCATTTCAATCACAGTCCAAATCCCTCTGTTTCTGTGTCTCTAACATGTGAATTCTGACCATCAACAGACACCTACATCCTGCCATTGAAAAAAACAAAAAAACCAAAACAAAATAAAAAAACTTTGGCATTTTGCTTACTCACATCCACTGGTATATAATTTCCCTTTACCACAGACATTAACTGGCTTGTACAGTTTTATCTACCACTGTGAATGAACAGTAAAATGAACCAAAAGCAGCAACTGTTTATCTGAATTAGAAAGAACAATATGATTTCCACTGAAAACAAGGAAAAGGTTAATAGCATCTATTACTGATGTAACCTTCTTTGGTCGAATTAAATTCTATCCTTCTTTATTAAAAATAACAAAAACAAAGGACAAATAAAATCTTATTTTCTGCATTGCAATTAACCAAAAGGGGAGAATAATTTGTACCTTCTGTACTTCCATTACCTTAATTGCACTGAGAGCTAATGTGTATCTTCTGCCCTTGAATTAAATTAAACAAGGGACTTGTGTGGGGTCTATCTTCTGGGCTGAAATTTACCTGACAAAGGAATTATTTTTTAGATCCAATTTACAAAAAAGTAAAGTAAAATATAGAATGAAATATTGTGATGTATGCATTGTGTGTCTGAATAAGGTATGTATGATTGCTGAATATTTCACATATAGCTGAACAGCTTTGGACACTAAAAGATATGCACCAAATAGTGCAGAGAGTAGAATTTATGAAAATTTGAAAGGACAGATGGTATACGGGCATCTTTTTGAAGAGAACTAAAGTGTGATTCTAAAAAAAACGTGTACACTAATTATTTCAATCATGTGCAACTTAAGCTTCACACTTCACAAATAATTCAATATGTTTAGTCATTAATGCTACCTGTTTTCGGTTTAAACCAGGTATTGTATGTGGATTTGAAAAGCTTTTTTGCTGAAAACATTTGCCTGCTGAGACTGAAAACAACATCTAGACGACCTGACCTGAAACTCAAAGTTCAGTACAGCTGATGTTCTGGTAATAATTCTCTTTATGTGTCCCCACTGTTGCCAAGTACATGATCAAGGGAAACTTGAGGCTGTCTCTTTTTCTAATATTGTAAGTTTTGACCTTAGTACATAAAGTGTCCTAAGATGACTTGTTATTATACAGCACTGAAAATATAACTGAAATGAAAATGTTAGCAGACCTAATGTGATCTTCTTTTGAAATATTTTTCTATGTTCTTTTTACTCCCATGATACACTTTCTTATTTGATTTCTAAAACAACTTAAATTCCCAGTGTATGAATTTTGCTATAAAATATACTTGCTTTGCTGCACTATTAAGTTCAAGTTAAGTGACCCTTTCACATTTTCATATGACATTTTTATATATAAAATCATGATTTTTTTTTATTAAATGATATTTTTATTATGCAAATACTTGAAAAAGACACTTTAAAGAATAAAATGTCAACTAGTCTTTTGATGTTATTATAAATATAAAATAATTATATTTATATCTGCTCTTAATGCTCCCTGTCTGGTTCAGCTGTTGAAAAGAGTTATATTGGAAAATGTAGGGAAGGAAGGAAGGAAGGTAGGAAGGAAGGGAAAGAAAGAAAGAAAGAAAATTTATTCCAGACACTAGCTCCACAACGCACTTGTTGTGTTTTACATCTACAGAATCTATTTTTCTTTGGTTTCATTGCCTTTTTTTACCGTCTCTTGGTCTCTCCCTTCCATCTGTGTCTTATTTGTACAACTGCCAAACAGTGTTCAGAGCCACCCCTTTAGCCTGTACAGTTAAATTTCCAAATGCCTTGAAAATTCACTTCTTGATGAACAGCTTTTTGTTGTGGCTTTTTGTCTGTTTGTTTTGCTTTTTGATTAACCAACAATACACAGCATGTCTCTACAGAATGTGACCGTGGATTTGCTTTTTGTAGTTTTTATGTAGCCCAAATTCCCCATGAAGAATGTAACTGCCAGCTAACTGCCCCAGAGTGCAGATTATCCAACATTATAATGGGTTGATAACTGTAAATACTATATCTCTTCCACTGTGTGTGTGTGTGTGTGTTTCTATGCGTGTGTGACAGTGTCTGTATCAGTCACAATAATAATAACTCTCAGGCCTGCTACGATAACCCTAATCTGACACAGGAAGTAATTCCTTGTCTTCCTCCAACAACAGTGGGATTTGCCGCTGTGGCTGCAGGCTGATAGTGTCATGGGAGAAGAATAAGGGGCTTCAGCCCCCACCGTGCAGGGATTACGTTAAGACAATGTGCCTCTGTGTATTGGCTTTCTTTTTATCTGAACTGTCACATTAAATTATGCTACACAGATATGTATTGTAATTGTTTAATGGATTTGTAATTACACAATTATAAGGTGTAAAATGTGGATTTCCTCAATACACAATGAATAAGCAAGACATGATGCTGAAGAGACTCTTTACTGGAGGCTTTATCCCACAGTAACTTGCAGCTCTGTGCAGTGATTTTTTTTATCTAGAAGCTCTATCACTGCTTTCACATTCTAAATAGAATTTACATATATGCTGTGCATATACATGCACATGTCCTTGGATTTACATTTTGTTATTTGCATATTGTCAATAGATGTTACTCACAGGATTATAAATTCAGTTTCCTTAGTTGAACAATTCTAGAATATGCACAGCAGAGCATGTTCTGTACTGTACATCTTGCTAGAGACAAAGCAATAATGACTAATCGAAAACCACAAACTTAATCCTTTGAATATGATCAATAACAAATAAGGATCAACAGTGTTCTCACAAACAATTCCAAAGACTGTAGTTGTAAACCAACTTTCATAAAACTGTGAAATAACATTTTGAACATGTGCGGCATTTAACATTGTCTTTATACCTGAATTTGATGGGTTACAGCACACAAAAAGCAGAGTCAAACTGTCTAATCATAGGCCACAGTTTTGTTTAAGATGGGCAATCCTAAATGCTCTTCCATGAGATTAAGGTTTTAAGGTTGCTTACCATTTCATGTTTTTTGACTTCAATCTTGATCCCTCCTGGACATACTTGAAACACAGATCCCAGAGACTGTGAGTCACAGAAGTTTAGAAATCATTTTTCCTCCTAAGTGTTTAAGGCGATTATTGAGATGCTAGTCATAGCATCTTAGCTCAAGCAAGATGAATCAGCGATGATCATTTCTGCTTTATTTTACATTTAGCTTCTTATTCTGTAGTTAGGTCAGTCGAAATCAGTAGTTACATTACAATAATGGAACGAGACTGGAATAAAATCTCATTAACATCTGCAGTCACAAGGGTCTCTCGCTAAGGACAAAGCCAGCGAATATTCTGTACAAATGGAGAGTGACTTGTTTTGTATGGAACAGAGTACTTATAGTATATTATGGGTTTTTTTTTTCTTTGGGAAAGTGGTCTAGAGGAGGTACACTGTAGGCTATCCTGATAGGATAAAGTAAAGATGAGGAAACTCTGCCTTTTGTTATGTGCCACTCTCTGTGTGGTAATCCAAAAAGTGGGAGAGTGTGCATGCTGGAGAGAAGCAGGAGTACAACATGGGAACAGTATGTTGAGGTAAATCTAATGCCATCTGCGAATTACATAACGTGGAAGCAGCTTGAAAATATAAATCTCATTACACTGTAGCCTGAGATGAGGTGAAGCTCTGGTAACAGTGCCTATGCCTATCATTTCTTCTACTAAATGTCAAAATCCTGTTTTGTCTTCCCACACTTTTATAGTTCCTATCCAAACTTTTACTATCTGAAATCTCTAAACAATGTCCATTTTACTGTTTGGCTGCCTTAATTCAGATACGTGATATGCTCATAACTGCTTATATATATTACACTCTAAAAAAAAAACCCTTAGAATCAGTGATCAGTTATACGTGCTTGTATTTTATTGGTCTGTTATAACTCTGTTATAATAACCTAAATTAATGTCTTATAAGGGTCAATTAGTTACTTAGTTCCAAGCAAAAAATACAATCTGTTTCTTACAAGCATTCAATGACAATTGGTAGTTCTCACAAATACATTTTGACATAAATGGCGAGGCAGTGTACTGCCAGCATGTGTTTTCGTTTTTTCGGGGGGGTGGGAGGGATAAAAAGGAGGACAGCATCCTCCAGAGAAAGCTGCATTCTGTTGGCTGGCATGAAGTCCTGATACTGGCAGTCAAATAAGGATACGTATTATTCTTTTATCATATCACACATTCTGCTTTCCCATTTCTCTCTGTTTTTTTGTTTTGCCATTCCTCCGTCAGCACTACACACGTACAAACTCATTTACAGTACATTCACACCCTAGCACATACAAGTGCAAACACATGCCTGGCCTACAGGCATACAGAGGAAATCTGCACACACACACACACACACACACACACACACACACACACACACTGGACTATAAGCACACACTCCAGTGCTTCGGGGGGTCTGTGTTGGTCAAGGAAGACAGGCATGACTTTGCCAAAGGGAGTGAGGACAGTAGAGCAGAGGTGGGGTGTTAAGGGGGTAGGAGTTACAAAGATTAATGATCTGAAACTCTCTGTTTCTCCTGACTGTGTGCGTGTGTGTGTGTGTGTGTGCGCGTATGTGTGTGGACCCTACGGTGAAGACATTATGCAGAGGAAACCTCCATCTCTGAAGGATGGGCTCGTTTAACGGTGAGAGGCTATTTCCACTGTGACTCTCACTGGGATGGAGGTTTGGATCTCTCCCTCACACTCACACAGCATGTGCAGACACACACACACACACACACACAACAAATTAATAAATGCATACAGACAAAGCAGGGGTGCTGCATAATCAACACAGTGGAGCCACAGATTACATGAA
>VUQI01021340.1:37379-47644 GCA_015106735.1 Paratilapia polleni
TTTTCTAAGAGGAAAATAATTTAATCTGCAGTTGGACTTCATGGGAGAAGCACGGACTAATCTTTCTTTTTCATTGCTGTGTGTGTGTGTGTGTGTGTGTGTGTGTGTGTGTGTGTGTCTGTCTGTCTGTCTGTCTTTCTTTTTTTTCAAAAGAATTACAACATCAGCAGTATATTAGGTAGACATACCACTTACCTACAAGATTAAAACTGCATTTATAGTTGTTGTTGTTTTTTTTTTTATACTTTTGATCTGAATTTGACATTACCGAATGTTCAACAATACATTTGAATCACTGTGTCTATATGCAACAAGATCTGATTGTGCGTGTTTTCCAACACCAGCAAAAGACTTTTGTTCATACAAAAATATTAATTTCTTAATGTCTTAACTTATGAGAATGATATTTTCTAAAGTAAAGCCAATATTTCACCAGCTAAACATGAAACTGGACTTCATCAGAATTCTCATGGTCCTCACAGAGGCAGAGAAGTGGCAGTGTTTTAGTGTTTTGTAACCGCATTGGGGCAGCCACATTGCTGGTTAGCAGCAACACGTCGTGAAATCATAATGGGAAAAATAATTAGCACACACAATTACATTTTGGGGGGTGCATAAATGTATGCACAAAGCCACACCTGGGAGATGATGGAAGAGATGTAGAGATGATGGAAGAGATGTAGAAAGTAAAGGCGATTTTACTTATGGAGGTATATGCATATTCACAACATCATGTGTCTCAAAAGAAAGGAAGAGGGTTATCAACGTATCTTTTTAATCAGTGTAAAGTTATCTGTATTCTGGTGGTTTGAAAGAAGCTTGTGTCAGCTTTGATCAGTTATTGGAGGTCAAAGAAGTCCATCAAAAGGATTTATGATGGTATATTAACAAGATATGTAGTAGTGTCTCATGTGTGACAAACCTCTCAGCACAAATCCTTGGTTTCTACCTGCAGGAACCTGGTGAGTCATCAGGGACATTAAGCTCAGCTATTCTGGCTGTAGTCCAGAGGCATTTCCAGGATTTTTTCAATGGGATGGCACAGGGAGGACCAAGAAGAAGGCACCAGAGTTCACAGGAAATTTGATCATAAATAAAATGTAGAAAACATTTCCAGGCTCATCTGCAGCCATATTCTCTAATAGAGATGAAAAGCGGTATTGCACAAGAGTCTAAAAAATGCTTTGTAATAAATAACTGTTTTCCAATGCAAATTGGTGAGACAAGTATTTAGACTCTTTACCTAAAAGTCATAATCCTATATAAGTATTAATACAAAACTTTTAAGATAAGATAAAATGTATTTTATTTATCCCAAAAGTTGGGAAACTACTGTGTTATAGTAGCCAAAACATTAAACACAAAATCAAAAATACAAAATAGCTAAAGAAAAAGTACTCATTATACAGAATGACCCATATTCAGAATCACATTCTTGCTGTAGTATTCTCTGACTATCTAATGGCTTAATCACACTAGAGTATAGAATGACAGCTTCCTTGCAATTAGGAAAAACTGGTGGTTGCCTGATGATTGCATTGATTGATTTTTTTTTTTTTTTTTTGCATTAAGTAACCACTTGCAAGCAGTTGTGGGAACCAACTGGTCACTCAGAGGTTCAGTGTACAACACTCTCAGCTTCTGGGTGACCACTTTTGATTGCAAGGCGATTGCACAGGTTGCCTGGTGGCAAGCAACCTGACCCCAAACAATCGCAGGTCCACTCAAACCGACTGCAGTCGCTCTCAGACAGATTGGCTAAGGTTTGCAAAAAATTGCTGTCTAATTTATAAATGCAGACAGATTCCCAACATGTTGCAATCAGTCAGAGTCAGTCTGCGCCAATGAGAGCAACTGACGTGACTCTTTGCAATGGGAGACCCGACTCAGCTGGTCTCCAACTGGTTGTGTTCTGGTTATATCCCTATATAAAAACAAGGTCGCTGAGCACCTATGTCATTTTGCAATTAAATCACGGTCCTGCAGCAACTATGTCACTATTTGAGGAGGAATTTCTGAGTTTCTGTTTCACATCTATGAGGTTCTGGCCATACTCTAAATGTAAGTAGTCAATATGAATTTCTGCATATGTATACAGCATCAGATTCACAATTTTCACCAATTTATCACAGTTAATCACCATATTATCAAAAACAGACTGCATGTAATTGCCAACTTGACTCCATTCAATCACAAACTGATAGCAGTCATTTTATCACCATCTTCATGCACCAAAGTCACTTTGAAGATGGCAACTGGCTGCAAGTGGTCCCAGACTGAAGCAACCATCAAAGGCAACGAGATCACAAGTTCATTGCACAGGGTCAAAATAATTTGGGTTGTGCCATGGCTTCCAGCCACTGTTTTCCCTAGTTAAGAGGTGGCTCTCTTTGTTTTTCCAAGTCTGCATATTATTTTTTAAAATTATTATTATTATTATGATTATGACAGTTGAACTAATAAAATTAAAATAGTTAATTAATTCATTTGTTGGCTTTTAAATTATCTTAACACTCCTTCAAAACTGTGAAATCATCTCGTTTACTCCTTGAAAGAATGTAATGTATGCAGTTTAGAGTGAGTCTCCCTGTGTGTGCAGATTATACTTGTGTCTTCTCCTGTAAAGTCAATTTAACAGTCACTTGAGCGTCAGGGAAGTGACTGAGAAAATCAGTGGTAGGAAGGAACAGGGTAGGTCAAGTAAAGTAGCATCATCCAGGCCTGTTCCATTTAGAATGATTTACCCAGAGCAAAGGGTTTTGCAATTATTGCTTGAGCAATCTCTTCAAGTCAAGAGCACAATTACAGTGGGATCACACACCTCCTCCCATACTGCTTCTCTACCAGCTATAGACTGGCTCAGTGGATAAGTGGATAAGCAAGCTGCCACCGGTGAACTCAACAGCCACAGAGCAAACTCCACTAGAAAAGAAGCACCTACTCAGGGTATTCTGGGACAGGCTAAGACAGAAATGCACTAAGACCACAACAGCCATTAAATTACATATAGCTGTACTGTGCTAGATCACAGAGCTCCCCTGAGTCAAGAACTGCTGGAATAAAAAAGCATTTCATTTTGTTAGAAGTATTTCTAACAGGGGATGTCAGGGAGTTTGTTTAACGCGCTTCACCCAATTTTGTTTTTCCCCAGTGTGTAACACTGCACAGACAATACTGTGATGACTATAAATAATTATGTGTTAATTAAAAAAATTTATATATATATAAAAAAAAATATTAAAAAAAAAAAAATATATATATATATATATATATATATATATATATATATATATATATATATACACAAAAGTTAAATACAAAAGTTAAATCTTACTGCAGCTTTGCAGGCTCTGGGCATTTTATGATCTGAAAATGTGGGGAGAGCCAGAGGTACAGAGAGATGGTTCATAAACGATCTGAGCTGATGCCATGTGATGTGAAGTAACCATATGTGAGAGTTTAAATGTACTGTTTTTGGTTTTTTTTGTTATTTTTTAATCTGTTTTAGCTCATGCTAAAACAGATTTTTAAGTAGCTCTTTATGTAATCTTTAATAAACAGGTTTTTAAGAGCCAGATGAATGACAAAGTTTAGTAGGGAGAGACAGACATTCAAATATGAATATATGTTTATAGACTTTCATTAAAATTATCTCATATTTAATATTAATCTTTAATAGTTTTTATTGATTTTTCTTATGAGAATTATAAACTCAAAAACCTGAAAAATATATTTAACTTAATGTTTTAGATATATGATATGTTTACTCAGATGTAATGGTTAATAGTGTTTGTTATTTGGAACCTCAGTTTGATTCTTCATGTGTGGTTTTGTGTACATTTGTCATCCTTTGTCCTGTTGGTAGTTGCTTGCTGTTAATGGCCCTGGGTCACTGCGCTCCTTCCCCTTTAGTAGTTTACCTCTTTTGTATTCTAAATAATATGTGCAGGCCCGTGCCCCTGATTCATGCCTCCACTTGTCTCTCCTACCTCTCTCCTACCTTCTATGTTGACTCCTCTGCCTTCATCCCACCTTCCACCATTGTTGATTGGACCAGTGCCCACATCCTGTGTTCCAGTCAGGTTCCTGCAATACTTACAGCAGCTGGTTTATTGGTTGATTTAGAGTGACCAGTGTCTCTTTCTCATTTATTGCTAACACTAGAGATTACATTGCCTGGTACTTCGGTTAAAATGTACCTAAAAGGGCTTTGGGTTACACATGATGCATGTTGTTTCTGTGTTTCATTTATGTTTGAGAAACACTACTGACCCACAGATTCTCCTCTGACTGCAGACACAAGGTTTAGGGGTGCTACTTATTTTGCATTTTTGTTTGGTTGTGAAGTGTTATAGGGATGACAGGTTTAATGTGGTTCTTTCAAATAAGACATTAGTCCAAGATACTGTACCTTTGGTAAGAGAGTCCACATATTGTTTTGTTTAATTCTTTGAATTAAATAACACACGTTTCTTAGCTCTCCATTTTTCTAGTTGTCTTCTGTGCTGTTTTATGTTGTCAGTTCTAAAAAAAATTACCCATAAAAAACCTTGTTAAGGTGGCTAAATATTGCCAGTTTCAGTCCAAGTTCAAGAGCTTTAATCCAGTGAGTATATCATATCAAAAGTCTGTGATAATCAATAGTATTGACCACTCCTAACCTTCACTTATAATTGATTCAATCTGTGGAAAAAACAAGGAAAAAAAACTGTGATAACAACAGTAACTGGATTTATTAGGGAAGTCCTCACACAGTTAATTTGCAACCTTGACCCAAATTCTTTAATACTGAATCACTATCCAAGATTTATAATTTTCAGTAAATTGAAACTTATCTTAAAGCAAGTGTGTGTGTTAGCATATGTCTGCACTCATGTGTAAATTTGCATCAACACACAGAGTGTGTATGTGTGCTTGTTCATACCTAAGGATATGCATGCTACATGTTTATGCTTGTGTGGTTTTTGGCTGTCTATATTCATGTACATTAGTGTATTGCCTATGTGTGTGCATGTGTGTGAGCCATCAATCCTATAAGACAAACTAGATGTAAGCAGAAAGGCCAGTATAATCCAGTGGATGCCCCTGTAAATAGGATAGACAACTATATAGATTAGCTAGAAGGAGTTATAAGTCTTGCTCTAATCAGATAAAAAGAGAGACGGAATGGAGAGGAGGAGAGGAAGAAGAAGAACTGAGAGGATGGGGGGGAGGATGGATGTGATTTTAAAAAAAGGAAACAGAGGAAGGAAAGTGGAGGTTATAAAAAAAAAAATAAGGCTGGTTAATGTTCTGTTTTGAAAGAGGAGCAGAGAGAGAATGAAGTGAGACAGATGAGAGGGTTTCATTAAGTGTTTCCATTCTGTCTGCTTCAGCTTGGCTACTTCACCTGTAAACTAAATTAAACCCCTTGTATGTATGCATATCTCTGTGTGTGTGGTTCAAGGGTTATTTGGGGGGTCAGAGCAGTGTGCGTTTAGTGGTGGTAGTAGCTGGGTTTGGTTGTGGTGGCGGAGTTTCTGATGGGGGCAAAACAAACGAGCCATCCCAAGAAGCAGAAAAGAAGGAAAACAGCATTACTGCATCTACACTTGCCTCAGCATTTCTCTTTCTAATGTAACGCGGTGTGTATTCAAGCTTTAAACACAAAAAATCCCTTCAGAATTAAGATCATTCCTTCACCTGTCACTCCTCCCTCCCGCATTCTGCTCCTTCCTCCCCCTCTCTCTGTCAGTGGTGATGGATGTTGCCTGTGCTTCAGACTGAAAAGGGAATAGACTGTTCTCTCTGTGCGTTTCACAGCAATCTGGAGCTGTCAATAGACACACACACATATACACAACTGTGTGAAGCTGTCATGTCTTTATCAAACAACCTGCCTCATGCATCAAAGAAGAAGCAAAACACCCAGAGAACACACAAACGGCATCAACAACTAAGTTTGTCCAAGCCGCAGAAAAGTTGTGTTTTGTGCATTAAGGTTTGAGTTGTTATTTGGAAACAACTTCTAGATTGAAATGTCCTACCTTGGCTCTTTGTATCTTCGACATGGTACTGTCACAACAAATGAGCTCAGCTCAGTTTTGTAACTAACTAATTAACTCTGACCTTTGATCTTCTAGTAGAGAAAATAAACTATTGTGAACTAGACTTTTAGAATTCTTTCTAAAATAAAATCACAAACCATTGGCATTGAGCTACAATACAATGCTTGACCTTCTTATACTTTCCTTTCCACTTTCACAATATACAGTCCCAGTGGCAGCTGTCATTCTGTTTGAGTGTGTGTGTGTGTTTGCACAAATAATTTGTATGCAGACTCAGACATTACATTTGTAAGAATATGTTTTTGTTTTACTTAAGGCTCTTTATCCTGTTATCATAGTCTAACACTTAAAGCTGATGCATAAATAATGTAAGAAAAGATTGCTTATGTCCATTACAGGGATTCTTCGCTTTACTATGCAAACTCCTATTGTAATGCTGTCCAATTTTTAATTGTTCCCAAATTTGTAACACCTACCTTAGGCAAAAAAAAAAAAAAAAGTCCTATTTTCTTTCTGCTGTAGATAGGATATGTTTCATGGCTTCATAGTGTAGTTGTTTACACATTCACTTGGCAAGCAAAAGGTCGCTGGTTTGATTCTTGCCAGAGACCAAATCCCATTTGGGGTTGCTCTGCCAAATCAAATATGTGGATCTTCCTGCTGTGGTGACCCCTTTTTAACAAGGGAGTAGCGAAAGTGGCTTTAGATAGGATATGTTTCATACCAAGACTGTGAATGTGAATCTGACAAGGGATTGCAAAAGATCTCAATGTTATTTTAAGTTAAGTGTTTGTCCAGCTCTTCCACCCCAGCAAATTTAGTCCAAAAGCAGATGCAAAAAGAAGTCTCGAAGAACCCCAAAATGTCATCACAAGAGAGCACTACAACAAGCTGCAAGCTGTCTTGCTTGAGGGGCAAGGCAGCTTGCAGCAATTGATTCAACTTTGAATTCTGCAGCTAATCCAGAAGTGGGCATTTCAACTGGGGATGGCTCAAATAAAAAAAATGAAGCGTTAGGTTAGTCAAAGCTCAGATTTAAATGGTATGTCAAAAACCACCATGCAAAAGAAAACTCTTAAGCATTTTGCAGCTTGACATTTTTACATGTATTACTTGAAAGAAATCACTGACAATCAGCTACTTCAAGTGCCAATCAGAAAGTACCGGATGGTGTCATCACAGACAAAGTAACATCCTGTGTAGTTTTTGTGCTCTAGTGACACCCACGTTATTGACTAACTAGCTGTCTTGCTTTAACTAAGCAAAACATGACATTAAATTTCTCCAACTCTCTGATCTGTCTTGGCTACAAAAAGAATAGACAAGCACTGTGATGAGCATTACAAGACTGCTGATTCTGCTGCTTAACCAGCTTGGCTGGGATATAAAGATAGATCAAATTTGATTTTCTGCATTCCACAGAATATTCGCAGATTGCTTAAGTTGCCTTGACATGGACAATGTATCTGGTGGAGCACTTCCAAATATGGCTAAATGAAGTGCAGCATCAATATTACCCTGGCCAGGACTTCTTCTCAGTGATCCAGTGAGTAAATAGCTGTTAAGGAATTCAAGCAACATGTGTTATCAGAGAGGGAAGACTGGAGAGTATTATTTCATATGAGTTATATGAATGTTGCCCTGTCCATCAAGAGAAATTAGTAACTATAGCATTTTTAAGCTATAAACAAGAGCCTAAAAAGCAGTGCAGATCCTATGTATATTTGGCTTGTATAGCATAAGGAATGCTTTACTTTGATATAAACCTGTGGTTTGTAAAAAACAAACAAACAAGCATACAAAAACAAACCGAAACAAAATACATAAGCAGCTAATTTCCCTAGACTGCTATGACTCCAAGTGTTAAATTGCTTCAACAGTTAGTGTATCCATCAATTGCCCTTTGTTATGCCTTCTTTATTCTTCCCTCTCTCTCTCTCTGTCCCCCTTTACTAGTGCCTGTTACACATCTAGTGTGGCTGTGATGCTCAAGATGTGAAATTGAAAAGCCAGTCAGCTGATTAAATATCCCATTTATTGTCACTTGCTAATGAAAACAATCTTTCACTGTTAAATTTGAATAGGTGCAATTGCATTTAAAGAATACACAAACCATGAAAGCTTGACAAATGTGAGATGACAGATAGAGGCAGTTGCAGGCAGGGGGTCTTTTGGACATTTTTTTTGCAGACAATTAGAGGAAGAAAGACCTCAAAATTACTACCTAGCCCCAAATATCCCCTGCCTTTTCCTAATAAATTCCAGGAGAACAACAAAACCAGTCCAAACAAAGAGCAGCTAAAAAGAATGATATGTGAAGAATGGCAACATCTCTTGCACCTTTCTGCAAGACTAGTATTATCCACAAGCCCATTAAATGGCTGTTATTATATTTTGTATCGTTAGGTATGGTGACCCCTTGGGAAATAAGTATCAGTAGTATTAGTACCTCACTCTATACCTACCAGTAGGCTTTGTAGGCTGTTATCTCCAAAAATTGTGATGGCACCACATTTCTGAAACAACATGCGAGTGTTTGCACTTTGAAATGCCAACATAAGTCTGCATGAGGAGGCTGACGGGGTGGCAAAGGAACAGCTCACAGAACAATAAGTGAGTGAATATGGGACAAATATTTTGATGGCTTTATTTTTCTTTTGTTTTAGATTTTTTTGTTTGTTTCTTTCACTTCCTGTTTGGTTAGGTTATGTAGCAAAACAACTTTGTTAGGTTTTGGAAAAGATTGTGATTTAGATTAAATTTGCCAGAGATAAGCATTTTTTGTGCTTAGCAGGGGCAAACTATGACTCTGACACAGTATCCTGTAGTTGACTGGTAGATCTATTAAACTCTCTGGACTGGCTGGACAATACCCTCTGCAATTTGACATGCAATTTTCCAAATCACAACAGGTCACCTACATAATCTGTTGTTTTTTGTTTATCAGCAATCAAAATGGATGATATGTCCCTTTTAGGCTACTAGTAGGCATCATGACTACTAGTATATGGGAGTGATTAGAATATATATAATACATAATAACAGCTATTTAAATGGGCTGATAACATCAGTGTGGATGCCATGTCCAAGAGGATGAAGTCTTTCATTAATAACTAAAGATGGAAATATAACTATCAAAGGGTATACTCACTTTTCTAGCAGTTGTTTCATAGATATTTCATTACTCTCTATGTGTTTATACACCACTTGCATTTAATCATTAGTTATTATTAAAGTCTGTCTCTCTCCCATAGTGTCTCTTTTGTCCTGTCTCCCTCTGGTCTCTTCTGTTTCCCCTCACCCCCAGCCAGTCGCGGTGGATGGCTGCCCCTCCC
This sequence comes from Paratilapia polleni, assembly GCA_015106735.1. Lineage (NCBI taxonomy): Eukaryota > Metazoa > Chordata > Actinopteri > Cichliformes > Cichlidae > Paratilapia > Paratilapia polleni. The sequence continues at coordinate 46,762 of VUQI01021340.1, forward strand.
TGAGCCTGGTTTCTTCCGGCTAAAAGGGAGTTTTTCCTTCCCGCTGTTGCCAACTGCTTGCTCATAGGGGGTCGTCTGACTGTTGGGGTTTTCTCTCTAATATTGTAGGCTCTTTACCCTAAAATATAAAGCGCCTTGAAGCGACTGTTATTGTGATTTGGTGCTATATAAATAAAACAGAATTGAATTGAATTGAAATGTTTACTGAAACTATATGTTTTCATAAAGAAAAAAAAAACAAACTAAAAATATTGCCGTCCAAATCAAACTCAATTTTTATTTTTTTTCTTTGTTTTTGTGTGTGTATGTGTTCATCATTTTTACATTTCCAGTGAATTGCATGGTCCTATAAGCATCTAGTCTAAACAAGCTCAATTACTAATCCAAATGTGACAGACTGTCGTTAGCAACAGTGCACACAAAAGCTTGTACATGATTCAAACAATGATAAACGAGATATGAAGCTTCCCCTACTGCCACATAGAATTCCTTCATCAGCATATCTAAAAATGTTTATCTGGCACTTAGTGCAGCCTAATGAATAGAGTAGCAGCTGGGAAAAAATGGTGGCAGTGTGCCACAGATGACCCCAAACAGATGAAACACTGTGACAACATTTGTGTGGTGGTCATGGAACTATTGATTTAAACAGCGTGATCATGCTACAGCAACGATTGGACTATGATACTGCAGCTTACACAGTATTAGTCTCATAAGAGTTAGACCTCTTGGTAAGAGATCAATGGCTGTGGCCAGATAAGGTTGCAGAGGTCTGTAGCCTGGAGAAACAATCCCATGTTTAAAAAACTGAGTGTAGCACAGACACCAAAAAAAAAAAAAAAAAAAAAAAAAAAAAAAAAAAAAAAAATTTAATTAACAAAAA
>VUQI01021344.1:0-11174 GCA_015106735.1 Paratilapia polleni
CCAGCTCCCAGGTTGGATTCAGGAGACAGACACCCTCTCTACTTTTAAGATTAGGCTTAAAACTTTCCTTTTTGATAGAGCTTATAGTTAGGGCTGGATCAGGTGACCCTGAACCATCCCTTAGTTAAGCTGCAATAGGCCTAGGCTGCTGGGGGCTTCCCATGATGCACTGAGCACTTCCTCTTCCTCACTTCCTTTCACCCTCCATGTGTTTGCATTTAATCATTAGCTATTATTAACTCTGTCTCTCTCCTATAGGTGTGCCTTTTTGTCCTGTCTCCCTCTGCTCTCTTCTGTTTCCCCTCATCCCCAACCGGTCGCGGCAGATGGCTGCCCCTCCCTGAGCCTGGTTCTACTGGAGGTTTCTTCCTGTTAAAAGGGAGTTTTTCCTTCCCACTGTTGCCAAGTGCTTGCTCATAGGGGGTCGTCTGACTGTTGGGGTTTTCTGTCTAATATTGTAGGGTCTTTACCCTAATATATAAAGCGCCTTGAGGCGACTGTTGTTGTGATTTGGCACTATATAAATAAAATGGAATTGAATTCAACTTAAAACCTCTTGCATTGATGGAGGGAAAATGTCACGGCCAAAAATACTGGAACCCTTAACCTAACACTATCCTGCAGCTTTTTGAGATGATCAGTCCAATCTAACACTTTTTGTAGCACTTAATGAATGTTCCGTACTTATGATCTGGTAGTTTGACTTTCTGAGCAAACTGCTCCACTTCTTTCAAGTTCAATCATACCTTCTCCAAACTGTCATTTTATGCTGTTTTCCATAAGTGTTCAAGAGGATTCAAATCAACACTCATAGCTATGGAAGCTTGTTTCTGCCACTGAAATTTCTCCACGACTGAAAAAAACTTTTGCACATCCCTAACTCAAAATTTCAGGTTATTATCTCAAATTAGCCACTAAATAACTTGAAGTTTAAAGTTCTTTTGTCAATGTTGGCTTATTGTCTTATAATTTGAGTTTAGTAAGTCGAAATTTTGAGATACTAACCCGAAATTTTGACTTACGGATGGCAATTTTTTTTTCCAGTGGTGGACACAAGCTTCCATACATAGCACATCTCTGGAGAGTAGCACTCTGTTTTCTTCTCTCACATTCTTTTAGATGTAAGTTTTGGTGAAGCCATGACCTGTGACTGAGACAGAGCTCTTTGACACTGGGTAATATGTTTTGCCTTCATAACTTCTGATTTCATTGTGTCCAGCAAAGCCACACCATTAAACAACTTCAACTCCACAATGTCAAAATGCCTTTCAGTAAACTTTCCTTGAGAAAAATGTTGTGGCCAGGCACTGATGTACCTTGATCTCAGAGCTCAGCTAGTGTTATATGAAGCTTTCCTCGGTTCTTTTTCTACAATATGAACCATCCTTCAGTCCAGTCTGTGCAAAAATCTGCTTTTGTGGCCTACATATTAACAGCTGTGGTCACAGGTAGAGGTACCTTGAAAATACTTGGCAATTATTTTCTTCCTTATTGCCTCAGACAGCTGTTTTCTTAGTAATTTTTAAATCATTTTCAATAAATTTTCAATAATTCAATAATTTCAATAACTTTATCCAGGCCACTTAAGAAGATTTTCATAGAATAAGCAAGAATTCAGCTTTTTTAAATCAAACACAAAGCATCCAGATATACCTTTAATTCCATGTTTCCTTCATCTTTTTTTAATGAAGAGTTGCAACACATTTGGCCACATCTAAACTTATACACACAGGCAGCTTCATACAAACATACATATTTTTAGAGCTCAACTGCTCAGTTTCCTAAGATATGACTCTGATAGCATTTTGCAGAACCAGTCAAGCTCAACAACTCAACATATCCTCACATCTCACCTCCCATTTGGTCTCCTCCAGTCGAGGCAAGATGTCAGCCTGCTCCTTCCTATAATCCAGACACTTTCTCTCCAGCTCCTCTCTCTGGGCCAACAGAGCCGCCATCTCCTCTTGGAGCCTCCTCTTGTCCTGGGACAGACGGGTTATCTGCGCCTGCAAGGCAGTCTGAGAGCGCTGAGCCCGACGGGTAACCTGCAGACAAAATGTACCTATAAAGTGCACATTTTGAACATATCCATCTACACGTGGAACATCCGGTGTATGATTAGATCCTGCAATAGCATCACCTGATACATCAAGCTATGAAAGTTTAGAACATATTAAGAGTTTAAATGCTTTCTATCCTGAGTTCCATATTAAGAGTTCAAAACCTTTTGTAAAGGCTGAAGAAGAAACTGAAATTTTAAACTGTAATACAAATTGTATCTTTTACCTGCATGTGTTGAACCTGAGAAAAATCCTAATACTTTTTCATTTAATGTAATTTCTTTAATCTTACTAATCTGGTGTACCAAAGAGCTATACATTTCAATAATCGGTACTTACATACTGATTTTAAACTAAATATTAAACATTTTAATTTGACTCATTGTTGGGTCTATATGTCACTCAAAAATCTCAATTTAGCAGCAGCTAACTTTGAATTTCTTTAATCAAACTTCTCATGATTTCTGTTGTGTGAGTAAAGAAAAACAAAGTGCAGCGGCATCTTGAGGTTGTTTTGCATTGAAGTTCATAATGAGGTCACCTGCTGCAGGCGTGAAGCATAGTTTTGCCTCAGCTCATCCATCTGTCGCTCCCAGACACGTTGCTTCTCCTCGAACACCTGAATGATCGCTGCCTCACTTTGGTCCAGGTTTCTGCGCATATGCTGCACCTGATGGAAGGAAAACAACAGGAGTCAGGCCCTAAAGCAGCCACTTAAATTCGATAACAAATGGTGTGACTATCTACCTTCAGCAGCCAAAAGAGCAGCTCGAGTTATAGTTCAATGGAAATACTGTATGAAGGCAGTAAACTTTCAGTGTGTGGAAACCAGTATTTGTAAAATGTGAAACATTAATTTCTCACACGGTAAAAAAAAGCTAAAAAAATCTGTAAAAATACAGTACAGTGTACAGTTTTAAAATAAAGGAATTTTCCATATGAATTTTTTATGGATGTTTTTCTGGATTTTTTTTTTTTTACAGTGCAGATATTTAAAGCAAATACAAATGTTAATTTTTGCTAAACTCTCAAGAGATAGATTATTCACCTACACCACTGCTTGCACATTGTTGCAACAATATTACATTATTTGTAGTGTAAATGTTAATTTGAAAGTTTACTGTAAAGAGTGTTACATTAAAGCAGTTTGGGAATGTTAAATTTCAGTTTCATCCAGATACAACGATTCAACCAAAGTCATACTGGAATAAAACAGGAAGGAACAATCTCAGATGATTCACAGACTTCACAGTGAATGAAGTGTGTGTGTGTGTGTGTTTTTGTATTTTACAATGTTCTGTGCACTACAATTGAAATTTTGCTACTCTCCAATGTACTGGGGTGGCAGCCAAACATTTTGGAAACAGATCTTAAAACCTGAGAAAATAGAATAATCACGACTTCATGGCTTGGGTGGAGTGGCCCTTTAAAAGTTAACTTATTTCAAATGTTTTTGAGTGGGCTCTGACCTCTTGCTCTTTCTCCCACAAGCGATCCTCGAGGTCCTGGATGATGTCATCCGAGGAGGGAGAGGGACGTAGAGGTGCTGGAGCATCACTCAGGTGGCTCAGCCTCTGATAGGACGAAGAGCTCTTTCCTGAGGACGACCGGCCGCTGTCTGACGCACTGAGCCCATTCTGAAGGTAAGAAACACATCATGATGCATTAAATATGATAAGAGCAGGGAGCATTAAGTCTTAGACAAAATGAGGATGGGCGATGGCCATACCTGGTAGCCAGGCTTTTCGAGCTTGTCCAGGCCTGCAGCTGCTCCAACCATGCCCAATCTGTTGATATGGCTGGTAGAAGCACTGAGGGGTCCCAGGACTGCTGGGGGTCCACAACCAGACCCTGAGCCTGTATAAGTGGGCAGACTGGTCAGGGAGTTTCTCCCTGAATCAGACATCCCTCCCTGAACCGCCTCGTTACCATTTCCCCCTCCTTCACTCCTGCTAACCCTCACTGGGCTGTCCTGGTCTAGGAGCAGGGCTTCTGGGACCTCTCCTGACTCTCCTCCTCCTCCATCCCTGCCTCTCCTGCCTATTCTGCCCTCACTAAACCCTTCACTCCTTGCCTCAGTCTTTCCCTCGTTTCCAGCCCCTCCCGCCTGGCCCACCAGGTTCTGCATGGAGTGGAAACTCTTGGGAACCACTGGCTTGAATGCAGAAGGACGCACGAGGCCTGAGTTGTTCTGCATTGCCTGTGAAAGAGAAGAGGAAGGAGGAATGGAAAAAGAGACAGTAAAAGAAATGTGAGATACATGAGCTTCAGCTTATGTAATAAAATTCAGCATTATAATATGTTAAACATAGTATTATGTGTTTAGAACTGCTTAAGATGCTTTTGGTTTCATTCCTGACGGCCTTCTTCTTGCTAACAGGCATATTCCATGCAGCATGCAATATATTGTTAAAGGAGGGGTTTGTGGTGTTTACAGTTCTCATTTTCTTCAAAACTGTTAGTTGTGGAAGCTAATATGTAGTTTCAATAATCTTTGAGAGCCAAATAAAATTGCTATCTTCCCAAGGAAATTCTTTTTGTGTTACTAGCTCTCCACAAAAGAAGCGCTGTTTGAGGAAAGATGGGGCTTTATTGCAATGATTTTAATTTTAGAAGATAGCATGGCAAGGATAAATTGTCTGGACACTGTCTACACTGTTTCTTAAAAAGATATCTTATTTAAAAAAGAAAGAAAAATAAACAAAAATTGTATTACTTCAGTTTTCAGAAAAATAAATATAAATTTTCAACTTGTGATCCATTAGATTCATTTTAAATCCTACTTTAAAGGTGCTGACCCCCTGCCTGGGAAGTACCTGTTCCAGTTTTCCTGACACAGGCATGATCTTGGGCGGGTTGTGGTTTGGAGGGTTGTGGTTATGGCTGGCTGGATTGTTCTCGCTGTCAGTTCTGGGGGCTGCCATCTCTCTGTGCTGGTGCTGGTTCATCCCAACACTGTTCTTCTCACTTGCCCCTCGACCCACGATGTTCCCACAAACATCTAAACCCACCGCCTGCATTTCCCTCTCTCTCTCTCTTTCCATCCTCTCGTTCTCCAGCCTCTCTCTTTCTCGCTCCCTCTCCCTCTCTCTCTCCCTCTCCCTCTCCCTTTCTATCTTCTCCCTTTCAATTCTCTCTCTTTCCCTCTCTCTGGCTCTCTCCCTCTCACGCTCCCTCTCACGCTCCAGCCTCTCCCTCTCCACTCTTTCCCGCTCCCTCTCCCGGTTCCTCTCCCTCTCTCGTTCCCTCTCTAACCTCTCCCGGTCCCAGTCTCGGTCCCGGTCCCTGTCTCTCCCCCTCTCACGCTGCCTCTCCCACTCCCTCCTGCCCGCTCCGTTGCCACAATCCAACTGGTTGTTGTTGGACGGGGCTGTCATGGTACATTCAGTGTTGGTGGAGGAGGCTGTTTCGGTGGGCCGGTCAGTCCCGGTACAGGTCCCAGTCCCGATACTAACACTCCCTCGTTCATCGCTAGAGGCCGTCCCATCTGATATAGTTGCTGGGGGGCGGGGCAGCCGCTCTGCGCTGCAGCTGCGGTCAGCAGGGCAACGGCGAGAGAGAGGAGGGGCTCGGGGCAGGGTGGTCCTCGTGCCCACAGACTTCATGGCAAACTCCTGCTCTCCTGCCACCCCACTGCCAACACTGCCCATAGTGGGGGTCAAAGGTCAGGATTAGAGGTTAGGAGTCAGGATTGGGGAGGGTCACAGATACATTTGGAAGTAGTGTGGGTCATCACAACCTAATGCAGGTAGTGGGGGCACACACACTAGAGGAACACAGAAAAACGAAAGGAGTTATACAATATTGTAATTGCATAATGACTAGTTATACAATAACAACTGCAGAAGAGATTCCAGCCCACATACAGGGGCAGCGTGGTCCTCCCACCATGATAAAAATGAAAAGGGTCAGATAGATAAGTCTGGACAACTGTGTGCATACACTTGTTCTCCAGCTTAATGATGAAATCATGGTGTTACTTTCTGTAAAGACATTGTAAGTAAAAGTGACGACACTCAAACTAATTTCAGACTTTTTTGTTTGTGTTCATAAGTTGAGGGATGTGGGGTAAAAGGTCACTTACACCAACCCAATGCAAATTATGCAGAATTATGTCTCCATTAGCATCACTGAACTGGAGAATGAGGGTATGTGTTTGTTTGTTTGTTTGTTTGTTTCTTTTTCCCCTTTTGGTGGCCACAAATACAGGAATGCAATTCAAAACACAGCCCTGCAATAAACACATTAATTAGGAGCCTCTTTCCGAAAAGCTCACAATTATTCCCAGCTTTTAAGTTTCAGGGTTCTCTTTTTTGCTCTGCATCAGATAGATGTTGTTTCAATGTATTCACTGAATTTTCTTTTACTTCCTCCCCAGTCAACACTCCTACACAATGTATAATAATAATAGAACAATATTGCAACAACATTTTACTTTACCATTCAAAAATTATATTCAGAAGTATGAGTATTCAGGTGGCAACCTTTCACATCACCAACAACTTGGCCTGCACATGGGCCTGATGAAGGCATACAGAAATACAGGAATTGTTATTACATTTGGGGTGAATTAGGCCTTCAGGTTAGGCCTCCTTGTGAACAACTGCAATAAAAGTCAAACTACAGGAGTTACAGAAATACAAATACAGTGGGTTTAGGGTGAAGCTTCGTAGAAATACTGTAAACACCAGCCACATATATAGAGCACATGGAAAACATTGCATTGTACAGAATATCATATTCTGTAGTGGCCAACTGAGAAAGATCATAACACCCAAACTGGGCTTATATGGAATTCATTAGGTATAAAGATAATGATGCTATGTTAAGTAGGTTTTGGAGCATTTTAATAGTACAGAGGACCCATGGAGAACGTTAGAGTAAAGTCTATGGTACAGCACAATCCAACACAAATACCACACATGGCCTAAAAATACCACAGAGCTTTGTCAACATATCTCCTACATCTTTATATTGAAATCTTAATATCAAAACTGCTGCAAAGATACCTTGATTGCAGAAATTTGCATAAAGTGTATTCCTGTTAATGTGGCCAGTCTATTGGGTATATCCAGCTAAAACTGATGCCATCTAATTAAAGCAGTTCCTGGGCTAACTTCACAACACTGTAGAGGATGTAGTTTTTGGTTCTGCAGAGCTAGACAGTACAGCTCAAAGCTGGATTATCTACTGGACAAGAGGGACAACTGCTAAGGCCAAAGGCCATCTGTGAGAATATTTGATTAACTGCAAATTTGTTTGGTATTATTCACCAGTAATGCATATTAATCACTCAAAGTTAAATGCAATGTAAATTTTTTTTTTGCATTTTATCCAAATAACAGGTCCAGTCTATCAGAGAGGCCTTGTATGTGTAACACCCTTCCCACTTATTCTAGTCACAGTCAGCTGAGTTTATTTTCATGGAGCATACTCATAAACAAATCTGGGTTTAATCAAATAATCACACACTGACAGCTTACTGGTATCCTGGTTGGTTTCTAGGACTCAACCGGGGCCCACAGCTCATGTTTCTCTCCCAGCAGGTCTATCTGCTTCTGGCTATGCAGGGGGGTGTTTCTAATATTTCTAAAATATAAGATGAAGGAGTACAATTCTGCAGCAACACAAGCTACATCCACTAAAACAACCATAAAGTTGAATCAACACATCTCTAAAACAGTTTTTAAAAAAGATTTAAATCAGGGTTGTATTATATTTTTCGCTGGGTAACCTGATAAACTGGAAATGAAGACTGTTATTTGCAGTGAATTAAACTGTATTGCAATGATTGTGTGGTGTTTCTGGTATTTTATGAGTCCCTTTCATATCAGTTAAAGAAGACTAAAATGTTAGAAACAACGCTCAGTGGACACCCTGATCCCTGAACCATCAGAACATCCCCATCTGAGTCCAGCCTGATGTGTGCTATTTGCAGCTCTTTGTGGCCTGTTTGCAATTTACTTCTTCTGTCTACTAAAAGCCAGAAAAACAATGCAACAACTGCACGAAGTCCAGCCTAAAAAACAAAAAAACAAAAAACAAACAAAAAAAACCAAAAAAAAAAACGACCACAAAACTGAACCAACATCTAAAAAAATAATCTATGAAAGCAGAATTTATTTAATTTTATTTATTTAAGACTGTTATAATAGAGTGCATTCATTTTTAGCTTGGTTTACCTAATAAACAGGGAACTCTGTGAAGAGGAATAAGAAGAAGTGTAGTTGTTGTAAGTAGTTGCTATTATGTTTATATGTGTATAATCTGCAGCCACCAGCTACATTACAAAGTATTTAGGATTTTTTACATCACCAAAATCATACAGTAGATAGATTGATAGGGGCGCAGTGATGCCATGCACCTCCCCTTCTCAGCCCATTTACTAGAGGTTTACTTCCACTTGGGTGAATAGTAGTAGTAGTAAAATACACTGCTTATCTATCTGCTGCTCTGCCTCATTCCCCTCCCCTCACGACTCCCTCTCTCCGTTTTCTCTGCATTCCTGGGCGGCAAGGGCGGCTTTAGCAGCATCCGCATCAAGCCCTGAATCGACTGCGCTCCCAAACAATTACTTGCTAGGCCCGTGACAAAACACAAGCGCACGACCCTCGCTGACTGAAAAAAATTTACCGAGATTAAAATGCACATCGTCATTGACATTGACGACGTATTATGCAGTGGCTTTGATTTACCGATTGTAGCATCCTGGCGGTCCATCATCAAAGGCTACTCACTATTTTGCAGCTTGGCGGTTTTGTAAGATGGCAGCCCCAACAAACAATATTGTCAAAAGACAGAGACGTCAGTCCTGGTCGGTCGGGCTCTGAATTATTCTGGTGCCGTGGGTCGGTAATATTAAGGATGCTGTCTTCGACCGCTGTCAGCGTCGGATGCTGATGATGGAGTCGGTCGGTTGATACGCGCATCAGCTGAGAGACACACACCCACCTTTGGTCCCGCCCCTCCGGCTGCATGATACAAACGCCCCCTTTTGGCACTCATCCAGTGCTCTCCCCCGGGAAAAGCCTATAGATGCTGGGCAGTTCTTTGGATGGATGGATGTTAAATGACGTTGGACAGTCCCCTTGATCCTAATAATAATAACATATTTGGAACAAAGGACACGTGGTAAACAACAGAGCCAAAATTACTCAAATAAAAACAATCAATACTCTAAGGTGAAATGCAAATTAACGTGATCCTTGGAAAAAAGGAGGCAATGCAATATTCCCAACACTGACACATCTTTCCCCATATGAAGCTGTTACATATACAAGAAGCTGCCCTCTAGCCTGTAAATATCCTGCAGACCCAGAGCAAAATTGTCATTCATTTGCAGGTTTGTCTCTGTCTACTGACTCTAAGTAACTCCAGTACTCATTCTTTTTTGCTCTATTTTGGTCTCTACCAATGTCTGAGATAAATGTCTGATTCTCCAGCTTTTACTTCCCTACGTTCTCCAGCAGTCGCTAATTTGGTCTGTCTGTCGTTTGATGCCGTGTGTGGGAAACAAGAGCAGTGAGCATGAAACAAAAGCAGAAAATTTTATTACGGAAAATTTATCCAGAACAGAAGGGAACCACACATTTTAGATAAGAGCCACTTCAAATAAAACCAGAATACATCTCAAAATTTGCCCTGAGCTGCGTCTTTTCAGCTTTACTTACTCAAGTAATCAAAAAATTTGTAACAGTAATCAGAAAAAAAACCCCAACAAAAAACAGTGTGTAACAACTATAAGTAACTTCTCTACACACCTGAAGGTATTTAATCTACTCTGCAGACCATTATATCTATGTCTAGAATTTCTAGTTATATTTGTACTTCCTGTGTCAGCTTGACCAGTGGTAGCAATACTTTTTGAGAAAGAATCGTGAAATTGAAGTAAAATTCAAGAACCCACTTATGTAGTTTATTGACATATAGCAGGACTTAATGAAACACACCAACACTAACTCACTTTGAGAGCAGCAAGCTGCACCTGATACCTGTCTCAAGTACCTGCAGGTGATTCTTCTGACCCATGCTCTGCTGAGGAGACAACCAGCAAGAGGTGAGAACTGCTAATATGTATTAGTTGAGCACAAAATAATATTTGTAAGTTGCGAACAGTTGCGAGTAAGGCCGTATTTTTCTCACAGATAGGATGGCCAGTCCCCCTTCGTCCATCACCTTCTGCAAACTGTCACTGCTCAAAAACATCAACTAAACTCAATATCGAATCCAAAAACAATTTATTAGTGTAAATGCTTAGTTAGCTTGCAATGCCAGTCACTCGTGAACTAATAAAGATACAGCATGAGGTAATGAAACCCCTGATCTCTATTACATCTGGACTGAAATAACTGCAGATTTATTAGTATATTATCAGTGGGAACACTACAGAATGAAAAAATGAAGTAAAACTATTTGGTGAAACATGCAGACAAGTGAACATAAACCTCACTGTGTGACAGTAAAGACTATCTGTCTAAATAAAATCATAGTCAAACACCATTACAGAGACTTGTGTCCATAAGCATGCTTTCCAGGGGAATGTTAGAAGTCTTGAATGGAGGTAACATTTGCTTACATTTGACTAATATGAATGAAACTGAATGCAATGCAACTCAAGGCCTAACCTGCCTGTTTTTACTCTTCACTCCTCAAGTAAGAAGTGAAAGGTATACAAGATTTAGCTGTTATTTTAGATTGGAGTGACATGTCCTCCTGACTGAAATTCTTCTTGTTTTGGAAGATGCTTGTTTGCATGTGAGCACAAAAGTTGCCACAGTGTCATGTAGGCTTACATATGCTGGTTTTGTATACAATGAAAATAGGATCCCTTTGCTCTTGGTTTGGACACAGTTCTCCAGCAGTCTGTAGCAGCTGTGTGTAAGTCTTCAGTTGGATTTTGCTGCACGTTGCAACTGTTTACCTTTTTTTTTTACTTAGCATTTTCTCAGTGCCTCCTCAGTTTCACCTTATCGTTGGACTTTTCCATGGACTTTCTTTTCTTTTTGGATCTTTTTTTCCTAGTTTCGTTTTTTTTTTTTTTTTTCTATTTTTTTTTTTTTTTTTTTTTTAATTTTTTTGTTTTTTTTTTTTTTTTTTTTTTTTTTATCCTTTAAT
>VUQI01021344.1:11194-39992 GCA_015106735.1 Paratilapia polleni
GGACTTTTTTTTTTTTTTTGTTTTTTTTTTCCTTTTTTTTTTTTTTTTTTTTTTGTCCAATATTTCTTGATACTTGTTGATACATTTACGAGACTCTTTCTTTCTTTGTTCAGTTATCAGCCTTTAATGGGGATCTCCTGTTCCTGATTCGATTCTGAGTCACTTATGACTTGGATTCTTTAAGGCAGCTACATACGTACATATGTGGGAACGTCTTCTTAATTTTCTTGGTTTAGAAGTCTCACTGATGACCTGTTTTTCTGCATTTGCATGAAGAAATATTGTTTATTGTCACAGCCACTCTGCTATCTTGCTCATGCTTCTCTTTAAAGCTACAGATGTTTTGAAAAAGAGCTCCAGTGTGTCCCCCACAGGTGCAGAGGCACAAAGCATACAGAGAAAATCCCAAACTCCAAAGAATGTTCACCGTAGTTTAAATGTTAAACATTTTTTCTTGGAAAACATTTTCAGGTTACATGATCATGCATGTAAGTGAGGACAATTATGTAGCAGGTAAAGTAACACCAAATACATTCAGCTCATGCTTTAGTTACTTATTTGCTTTAATTATCTGCTCTGACTGACAAATACTGGGGAAACAGGTGAATTTAATCAGCTAGTGTAAGCTGACCACACCCACTGTGTACAGGTAGTAAGTATTTATCTACTGAATATAAGACACTTATACGGATACTTATAGAACAGTGCAGCTCTTTGATATTATATACTCACGTACCAGTCTTACTCATGTAGGGTAGTGTAGTGGGTTTGAATTTCAGGCAAATCTAATCAGTCTAACGTTCTACAGTATACTATTAAAATGAACAACCTCTAAAGAAAAAGATCCCGATTCAGTTAGATTTGCTTTAGTTTCCATGAGGGGGCAGCAGTGTTTACTTACTGCCTTGCACTGAATCTCACAGTTGCAATACAGCTGCAATACAGCTGCAAGCTGAGAGCACCACTGGCTTCATCTCTCAGGGATTTTCTTCCTTTGCCCACCAAGAGGCGCTATAGTTTTCTTAACTAAATTTGACTGAAGCATTTTATATCTCTGCTGTCTCTCTTTTTTTTTCTTTATCATGTCGGTCACCTGAGACAAAGGAAGGCATAAATGTAAAACCTCTGGAAAAAAAAAAGGACAAATCTAACATCTGGAAAAGCTAAAGTTTTCTTTAGCAAGGGGTTTCCTAAATAGGTAATAACCTGCCAGGATATGCAGTTATCCCCCTTAATATTTTAGGTTATTAAAAGCATATGTGAAGAAGATTAATTAAAACAAACAAACAAACAAACAAAACAAAACAAAAAGCAACAAAAGAAAAAAAAACATGATTATCAACATTTTCCAGTCTACATTAAATCTATATCATTTTTACTCAAACACAAATACATGTATGTATACCGATTTTCTGGCACTGAGCACCAACAATTGTCACAAACAAATCAAAGTTTCTGTTTGTTTTGCAGGTGTAATAAATGTATCATTGCATAAATATATTTTAGATGCCTTGTGCATCATTTTCTGACTCTGATTAAGTCTGACTGTCATTTTTTGAAACAACGCTGGAATTTAAAGCTTCACTTTTTATTTTAATTGTGGATTTCAACAAAGTTTGGATATTTGTTGTGTTTGTTTTTCTTTTTGCTATGTTAGGTTTATAACTTTATTTTAACTGTATTGCATGTCTTTTTTCACTTAATTTTTTACTGATTTAAAGCCCCCCAGATAGGAAACATCTTTATTGTAAGAACATGTAGGTTTTTCCCCTAAAATAAGAGGAATTAGTGGTGATCTGCTAATTCCAGTTACAAAGCAAACAGCTAGAAGCATTAGCAATGCACTGAAATAAAATGAGATTGCAGGTTTGAATCCAGTGGCTGGCTGGGGCCTTTCTGTGTGGACTTCCTCCCTGTGCCTACGTGGGGTCTATCCAGGTTCTCTGACTTCATCCCACTGTCCAAAAACATGCATACTGGTGATTCTAAATTGGCTGTAGATGTGAATGTGAGCGTGAATTGTTGTCTGTCTCTCTGTGTTAACCCCGCAACAGTCTGGCGACCAGTCCAAGGTACACCTCTTCCCACATGACAGCTGGGATAGGCTCCAGCCCCACTGCAACCTCAAACTGGATAAGTAGAAGAAAATTGATGGATGGATGGATGGATGCTGTGTTATAAAAACAAGCCAGACTTCACATTCTTCTCTCAAGCTGACAAAATCTGTGCTCTCTTCATGATCAGTATTTATATCACATCAGAAATTTAACAAGATATCTGGCATCTGCTCTAAAAAATCTGGAGCATCTGAATTATCATAGGAGAAAGGATTTGGATGGGTGCCGGTGCACCAACTAAGTAAAGGACTTGTTAAAAGATAAGAGATAGAAGAAAAATGAAAGAAATTGTCCCTTATCTGCCTTCTGAAACCTTGCTCTGTCCCCTTGCTCACATCTGCTCACTCTGGGACACTCCGGCAGGAGATGAAGAAATAGCTGCAGGGCTTCACTGAGGAACAGCAGCTGCTGGTTTACAGCATCACAGCTGATCTGAGCACAAAGAACAGGTGAATGAAATGTGGGTGAGAGGCAGGACTTTCTCTCCTTCTGATGTAAAAATGGCACAGCTGAAAAGGTTAAGGGTTAGTACATGTTTTCACAAACTGTGGTTTCTAGGTACTGACTGATATTTGGTTTGTGAACTGCCATCTGACAGTTTGGTGGATGGAAATGTGAGAATGTAGTGGCCTAAACTGGACATTCAAGTTGTAGGGTCTGACTTTCTTTGACAGGGCCCCTCAACAGGTAGCTGCCCCCCTCACAGTGTGTTAAGTGACAGTTTTGCTGCTCTAATTATGCCATAACTTAGAGTTACAGAGAGACAGAGAGCAGGAAAGCAAGAGCATGTTAGAGAAAGCACCAGAATAGAGTAGAGGCAGTGAGATAGAGCAGCTCTGTTTCTGTCAAACTTCTCGCAGCTGCTCAACGTCACAACTGACTCCTGACAGACAGCCCCAACTGAAGGACAAAAATAACCCTCAGGGAAAGGGCACCTACCAACATTCAAGATCGGGGGTGGGGGAATTTCTGCCAGCGTAAAGCAAAAAAATGTGACCATAAATCTAATAAGCTGAAAAGATGTGACAGATGAGAACCAGCTTCATTTGTGTTACTTTCACACATTTCAGTTGGTTTTTACTGAGAAGTCTGAGAACTGAAGCCATTTCCTTTCTCAATGGACTAATGAGACAAAACACCAACCAACCCTACTTCTGCATCTGTTGGTACAGTTCAAGAGGTGCACGGCTATTTTAGTACCTTGGATGGAGGAATGTGCAGTTGTCATTGAAGAACACAGGCACAGATTGGAGTTCCTCAACTAACTCTTCTCTCATCCGCTCAGACACCACCATCCATTCGCCAGAGTCTCACGAACCGGCGCACCCACCATGGAGAACGTGGCAATATTTGACTCACCTGGGAAGGGGAGGGGGTTAAAGGCGACAAAGGAGTTTTGGGCTGGAGATGTAATTTTTTCTGAGGCCAGTATTGCAGCTGTTGTGTTTGACAGGTAAGGTGAGGATGCAAGTGTAAATGCAGTCATTATGGGATATTTGAGCAGTCGAACAATGTATGTTCTGTCTTTTTGTAACTCTATAATTACAATCTAGCCACAACATCTTGAATTTTTCTATTTTGGAGGGATATACTGCTTGATTTTACTTTAGTTTGACGGTCTAAACGCAGTGTTCTTACAGTATGCTACTTTGCCTCTAGTGGAGACTCAGACTCAGCAAGCAAACCCTAATGACTATTTGGAACAATCAGAAGCAAAGTCACCTTTTTGCAATGATTTGTTTTTAGTGTTGTGTATCAATTAGACTTCAACAAATTTTAGCTCTATTACCCTACATCACTCTACATCATAATTTCAGGTATATTAACTTGTAACTTTTAAGGGGTCTTTGAAAATGCCCTAACAGTCTCAAAACAAGAATGTAAGTGTAGCATGCTTAATATTTTAAAATATGTTCCTAACACAAAAGGCCAAACTTTTATACTGATATACTACCTTTATACTACCTTTATGTCATACCTTCTCTATCTCAGAAGTACATATAATCCTAGTAATAATTTCTGTACAAGCAATAACCATGGCTTTTATAACAATATAAATCGATATGTGTCAAAATAATCTCAGCTCAAAGTCCACTTATACTACGCTTTTTTTTTGGAACTACTTCAACTCACTGATGAAAGCTGAGATCACTGATTATTTCTTGATGTAATTCGAGCTGAGCATGAAAGAGGGAACTCTCAAAACAGGTGCAAATGCAATTCTTTAAATGATAACTGAGTGCAGAATTCATGGGTTATAAATTTTGAATTATAACACCTCTCACTGTTTTCTTTCCTCTCTTTTTCTGCAGTCTAGCAGAGCGTATTTGCCACAGTTGTTTCCGCAGACAAGAGAAGCTTCAGAGGTGTGGCCAGTGCAAGTTTGCACATTATTGTGACCGAACTTGCCAGCGTGCTGGCTGGCCAGAACACAAGCAAGAATGCAGTGCCATCAAAGCTTATGGCAAAGTACCAAATGAGAACATCCGGTAAGTGGAAGGAAAGGGAAATAAGGGTAATCTATTCTAATAAATAAAACAAGAGGCTTGTTTGGTGTAGTTTTGATGGTGATTTTAAAGTTAATGGGTCAGGAAAACATGAAAGCATAGACCCATTATTCAAGTGAATTACACGGAAAATAAACTTTTTATCTAGTCAAAAGTTACGGTTTATTTCGCCTGTCTCTTTATCACTTAGGACAGCAGATGTGCTCAACATGTAGTTACACAACCATGCTACAAAGCAGTTAATGTCAATGCACCTTTAAAGTAGCTTAAAGATAATGTGTATCTGATTTTACATGTCTTTTTCTTCATTGTTCTTTTGTGCGGTCAGTCTGGTGGCCCGCATCCTGTGGCGCCTCGACAAGGAGGGGAGCTTGGTGTCTGACATGCAGCTGACCACGCTGGACGAGCTGGAGGACCACATTGCCGACATGCCAGAGGATGACTTGAAGGAGCTGAAAGTGGACATTCACAACTTCCTGGACTACTGGCCCAATAACAGCAAACAGCACACAACTGATGACATCTCACACATATTTGGAGTGGTGCGTCCAAATGTGTAACACACATATTTGTCATTTCTGTATGATTTTGGTAGTGCGGGAGTAAAACGTTTTGCTCCCAAATGTGTTGATTTCTTTAGTAGTCCAGGAAAAATGGGATGAACCTGACCCTCATCCCTAAATAAGATAGCTTCCCAGAGACCAAACTGATGCACTGTTGTGGCACTTCATACCTTGATACTTGATTCACAGCTGGCAAACAGTTTTAAATATTCACATTAATTATATTGACCTGTAGCAGTTTCTGTTAACAAGGCCAATACGTGGTAACTATGAAGCAGGATTGATATTTGAGTTGATAAGCACTCCCACCTCTCCCCTAAAAGCTCGAATCAACCAACCAATGTTAAACTTTAGGAACTAGTGTTTATTTATTTCAATTTTATGAGAAAAACAGGTCACCTTTCTGTTTTTTTTTTTCTGACCTGTTGTTCCAAAACTCTTGAGATCAGACTAAATGCTGCTAAAAAAGTAAAGATTAGAGAAAAGTCTGAAAGATCAAACATCAAAGTTCATTTGTGTTGCAGAAATGTGTTTTTTGTCATCTTCATTCCACAACCTCTCAGTTTTATCTTGTGACCTGCTTTTAAGAAGCCAGAGCCAGTGAATTTGGACACAGCTGCATTCATGGAGTGGCAATGAACCTGAAGGAAATGGGGAGAAATACAGACAAAATACCGTGTGAAACAAAATATTTTCTATATTTTTCATTGTGTGTTCATACCAAGTATTATAATTCTTTTTCCAGATTAACTGTAATGGCTTCAGTGTGAGTGACCAGAGGGGCCTTCAGGCAGTAGGAGTTGGTCTTTTTCCCAACTTGTGCCTAGTGAACCACGACTGCTGGCCAAACTGCACTGTAATCCTCAACCACGGCAAGTAAGTTTAAAAAAAAGAAAGTACTCTTCAGTGGCATCTCAACATTGTATATAGCTGCAAATTACTCTAAATCCATCAAAAATCCAAAATGTTTAATGTTTTTAGAGTTTGTGTGCACGTTCATGTGCCGTTACGTGTGAATGTGTGTTTGTCAGGTGTCACTTGGTGTAAAACTGCTTCCTGTTTGTCTTTCAGTCAATCGGCTGTGAATACTATGTTTCATTCTCAACGGAGGTGCGTTACCTCATCCTAAGCCTTTTAAGTTTTATTTATTTATTAGAGCACCCTTTAGACTATGACATTAAACCCTTAATAAACAATTCATTGCATAACAACCTCCATCCCTTGTAGGTAATTTAAGTGCGTAGTGTTCTGTAGTGAGCACTGTATGTTTGATGTGACTCCGATTTCACATCAATACATGTTCACATGTGCTACTTGAATGCTCTAACCTTTATTTGTCTTATTTAGTGTAACAAAAGGCTGGTATGTTTTTCTTATCTTCGTATTTCTTCTCCTGTAAAACCTTTGTCATGTCCACACAAAGTTTTACTTGAATGCAGCTGGTGTGTCACTTTGTGTGTCTGCGCATCACGCCAACACAGTTTGCTGTGTAAGAGTGTATTAGTAGCTTCTCTCTTTTATAACACAGTAGTTCACCTTTAACTCCACATAACACCAGACTGAAACATGACAATAAGAAACTTTCCATATAAATACATTATTTGTATTAAATTAAGACAATTATTAAAATTTTGGTGTGGATTTTTTAAAAATCAAATTTAGTTTTGCATGAAATGTAAAACCACTGAAATTTCAATTAACTTAACAACAAATTAAAAAAAATGATCTAGACATACATGAAATATTTTGCATCTTAAATGCTAAAGTTTTTGTCTTACGTGTGAAATAATCTGATATTCACTAATCTCTCACTCAGTTGAAGGATCAGTCCTTCAACTGGACTGAAAGCCACACTATGGAACAGGATTTCACCATCAGTCACAAACTGTGAATGAAAGACTATACACATAAAAGGAAAATCCTTCTGCATGTGTTTCCACATGTGTGCTTGTGTTTAACTGTGGTTCTCGTCCTCAGGATTGAGCTGCGTGCTTTGGGTAAGATCGCAGAAGGCGAGGAGCTGACAGTCGCCTATGTGGACTACTTGAATTTGTCAGAGGAGCGACAAAGACTGCTGAAAACACAATATTATTTCGACTGCACATGCGAGCACTGCAAGAACCGAATCAAAGATGACATCAAGATGGGGGGAATTGAAGTGGACGGAGTCAAGGTTTGTGTCTGTGACTGTTTGCCTCTGGTTTAACTGCGCAAGGCAAAAGGAAACAAACACCCTCACTACATTTAGAACTGAAAAGAACAGGCGAGAAACACGAGAAGCAGCGCCACGGTGACTATTTTAAGCAAAGATAAAGTCCCAAGTGGTTTCAGTCTTCAATGCATTCAAACCTGCCTTTGAGAAATATTTTTGGAAAAATAACTGACTTTAACTTAATTTACCGAATGATTTCAATTACTTTAAGGGCGTAACTTATTTTAGTGTTTTACCTTACACAAAGAACCGATCTTTTCTGTTTTATTTTTCCAAAGAGAGTTTAAATCCAGCTTTCAATGCCAAATATGCCTAAGTGCGTGACACACCACTAAAAGTGTCAGAATTGAGAGACACTGCTGGATATTATCTCAATCTATGCACTCATGTCGTTCCACTAGCATGCTCTGCGTGCTTTTGTCAGACAATTGTGTCACAAGTTATAAATAACATGTGTCACGAGCTATCAGCGCAAAAACACTGTTTGAGTTTCTATGTTTGACAGTATAAATCTGAAAAACTGGCTTTTGAAGTGCCAGATTGACTGCCTAATTATAATTATGTAGAATTACTTATCTTTAAATTATAACAGAGTAAATCTTTGTTTGTTGCACACTGTAAAAACAAATTGTACTGATAATTTTTCTGCCAGTATATAATCCATTTTTTTACAGAAGTTTCCTTAAATGGTAAATGGTAAAATTCAATGTGTGGTTAAAAAATACAGAACAAAAACATCTGTAAAAAATGAATACAGAAAATTCCTTCATTTTAAAAACAGTACATTGTACTGTATTTTTACGGATTTTTTTTTACTGTGTAATGAAAAGTCCTGGGCAGGGTCCCATCAGCAGGTCAAAGAAGTAAAAATAGCACGTTCTTCATAAGGAAATATAAATATTATTATTTTGGGGCATTTCTTTGATTGACTTTTATACATCTCTCCAACATTTTAGCCTTCAGAGGAACAAGTGAAAGAGGCAACAGATTATTGCTTTCAGATGCTGGAGAAGATGGACAAGGCTCGATTAAATGGTGACTACCATGAGGTATCAAATCACTGACACAAACAAATAAAAACAGCATTAAGTAACTTTAAAAACTGCTGTTTCCTTTTAATCTATATAAGTTTTCTTAATGCTGTTCCTGTGTTTTTTCTCTTCAGCTTGTGAAAATCTGCAGGGAGTGCATTGAGAAGACAGAACCAATTCTGGCTGACACTCACATCTACCTGCTGCGGATTTGGAGCACAATGAGTGAGGTGCAAGCTTACCTGCAGTACTTTGATGAAGCTGCAGAGTACGCCCGCAAAATGGTTGATGGATACACGTGAGTGTGAAAACGCGGAGCATTTTCCTGTTATACCCATGACCATAATTAATCTAGTAATGATGATAAGAACAACAAGTTTTCAGCATGAAAATGTGAATAACGAAACACAAATCAAATCTCATCCCTCTGACAGGAAACTGTACAACCCAAACAACGCTGCTCTCGGTATGGCTGCCATGAGAGCAGGAGTGACGCACTGGCAGGCTGGGCAGATAGAGATTGGACACGGGATGATCTGCAAGGCCTACGCCATTCTCATGGTTACACATGGCCCAACACATCCCATCACTAAGGACCTTGAGGTAAACATCATCTTGAAATCACACACTTAAGCTTTGATTCAGTTCTACAAAAATGCTTTTCAGACCAAACTGAAGTTGTAGCTGCAGCCCAAATGAGCTGTGATATTACCCATTTTCATGCAAAAAAAAAGAAATTATTACACTAGCTATAACAAGCATTTCTTTTATCATAACAGTGAATCAGATGACAATTTTAAAATTGACCTAAATATAATAGCTCTCCTGAGCTTTATGGAGCTTTAAAGTGAGTTCACTGCTTGGCTCACTCTCACCACTCGCTAATGAATGCTACCAGCCCAGCACCAAGGACACAAAGCAAGCCGCTAGCTGTTAACTAGGTGGATTTTAGCTGAAGTTAGCCATCAATTTACTGAAGCATTTAGCAGCTGAAAAGCCCACAAGAGGCACCAGCTCCTGAACAGTCCTAAGCACGAGGTAATACTGGACTTACTTTCAAAAATTCAGTGATAAAATACTGCTTTTCTATCTAGCTGTTAAAATGTATAATGCAAATTTTGACCAATATTTGAGTTGAAAAATATATATGTGGTAGATTGGTGGTTTAAATTTATAATACCACAAAGGGTTACTGAAATTGTGGTTTTATCTCACCAGTTCACAAGCTTGCATTTCCTTCTACTGTTCATATACTGTAGCTAACTCCTGGGTGGACACTGAGTGCTGATGTTTCCATTCTGATTTCTTCACAGGCAATGCGCATTCAGACGGAAATGGAGCTGAGGATGTTCAAACAGAACGAGTATGTTTACCACAGTATGAGAGAGGCTGCTCTGAAAAACAAACCGATGGCCATGATGCATGAGCCCAAGTCTGTGGAGGAGGGAATCAAGAATCTCTTCCACCGGAAGAAGTAATCACATGACAGCAGTCAGGAGAGCCATCCCGTTGTGTACTGTAAACAGCTTTGAGTGTTTGTGAGAGTCTAGCCGTTTAGTCACATGACCATTTCCTGTATCACTCTGATTTTTTTTCAGTTAAATATATGTCTTTTCATTAAAAAGATGTCTCAGCCTTGTGTGTTTTGCTTTCAAGATGCAGAACCCAACAACAGGAGTAAATCATAATGTAGGAGAAATAGCATTATCTCTACGCTCATTAAACCTGATAAACCAGGTTTTATTTAGTGCACTTTAATATGAAATAAAACCTAATTCCTTGGTGCTTACTGTGAGACTGCATATGGTTAACACTGTATACTAGAACAGGTAATATAATGAAACTCTGTAATACTTTAACCCTATGTAAAAAGAATTTGAAATCACCAAAATATGCTGCTAGTTTAAGTGATCTTTGCCTGCACACAGAGATATTTTGATAGCTTTGATTTTTTTTTTTTAATAAATGCCTAAGTCTCTTGCACATCAGTACTCACTTGACACAAGCTACATGCCTAATGCAAACATGTGATACAAGTGATTAAATTGATTTGCAGTCTGCAAGCTGTAAATAAATGCAGTGCAGCCTGAAAACACCTCAAAACCTCTTGAAGAAACCTTTTGACAAAGCCAGACAAGTTAGTGTAGTGCCAACCTTAAGCTGGATTCAACAGAGGTAATGTCCATGAATATTAGGTGGTTCAAGGTGGTGGTTAACACTCATGGAAGTAGACACTGGTCAGCCAAAGCACCTTTTATAATTTAAGGAACTCTTTACAGCCTTCGAATTTTGTTAGAGTCTTACAAAGTTGCAAAATATGATATTTAGTTAACCAAATTGAAAAGGAAAGCATGCTTACAATCAATGTAGCGTACAAGAAATGGTTTTAGTCTTGAATTATATAAGATACAAGCAATAATGCACATATGAGACTTGGACTTCTACATGGCTGAGTCAATCATCTTAAAAGAAAGAAAGAAAGAAAGAAAGTTGTGTTGCAAACTCATAACTTTAACCTTTGCCCCTGACAAATAATACAGTTATATTAAATACTAAACTGAAGCAAGCAAACCCACACTTGTACAGTTTAAAACCACATGATGGTATATTCACCCCCAACAAGTAGGCCATTTCTTAATGGAGCAACCTTCAATCTTCAGTGATAGACTGATTTAGTCACTTAGCTAGGTGGTGAGTGAGCAAGAGTCTTTACCAGACCCCTTTGACGACCTGTTGCTGTACACTCATTAGCTTTAAAGTGACTTAACATTTGAAAAAAAAAAAAAAAAAAGGTTTAGACAATTTTGGAAAAGAAAACCACAAGACAGTTGTTTTCCCCTCCTTTTATTATCAAGTATGGAAAGTTACAATTAGAAAGAGAGAAAGTTACATGCGTTTGCTCGTCCTCTTGTATACAATGTTTCCAACAGTCATTGTCTATAAGAAGAAAACAAAAACATTAAATACCAGTTAGTTAAACAGCGATCAAGAGTTAACGAATGAAAGAACGAAACAAATACTCACTGTAACTAGCGTGTTCGCATCCACCAGTTCTGTGACTGACTCGATTGACTTCAGGGTGGCCTTCAGCTTGTTGCCTTCCCGGTGAACCACCCCCTTCAATAAGCGTGACAAAAACCAAGATTAGCCTCAATAAACAGTTGTGCCATTTTACGCAGATTCCGGAATAAATGCGCTATCGTCTTTTTAACCACTGCTCCCATTTTTCAACATTACGTTTACCATGGATTTAGGTGAGTTTAATGTCCTGGCTTACCTTGACTTTCTCTCCAGTGGGCGACTGTAGGTCTGCCTCCTGCCCAATGGTGAAGTTGCTGACGACGACATTTGAGCCAGTTGTGACCGTCACTTTGAAGGTGTCGCCATTCTCCTCGATCTCAGAGATGCTCTTAATGTCTTTGCCTTTCTGGATGAGCTCATCAGACAAACCTAGAGCAGAAAGCAAACAGTTTGGAAGCCTTTGGTCAGATAAATAGTTATTGCAGTTAATTCAGTGCAGGAAGCTTATTAGTTTTGCACAACTCTTACCAATAGCCTTCATGAAAGGCTCAAAGTTCTCCTGAGACTCCAGCTGGTATTTTCCAGAGAAAGACATGGTGGCAGACAGTCAAGATAAAGCAAGAGGCGAGTGTCTGTCTCTTTTATATTCTCAAGCTACAGCGGCTCAATATTTAACCACAGGTGAATTTAAGGAAGCTCCCTACTTCATCCATCAGGGCTCACAAAAGATGGGCGGGCAGAGAGATAAAAGAGGCACAGAGTGGCTAGACTAAAGTTAGGTAACCCTCACTGAAAATAGAGAAAATCGGAAAGGTGAAAGGGCATTTTGATGCATAGGAATGTGCTTCAAAGTCATGCGCAGCAGCATATGATGACAATATAGGGCATAATGTTTCGGTCATGTTGCATGGTGATGTTTTCTCTGTTTGTTCCTTCTCTTTGCCCCTTCCCTTATCTTTCAAAATAGATATATTCATTTCAGTCTTTTCTACATGACTTTCACCCAGTTTCCTTTTTAGTACCCCATCTTCAAGTGAAAAGAGTGATAAAAAAAATGGGATGTATAAGAAGCTGAGGTTTTAGAGACATGGAGTTTCTCTGAGAGCTGAAATTTAGTTTTTAAAGTTTGTTTGCACTAAGTCAAGGGAATATCAGGGGTATTGATTCTCTCTTTTTTGTCTTAAAAGAAAAGGTTTGGCAGATACATACCAGAAATACAAATGATGAAAAGATAACCAGTAAATAGACTGCACTTTCATGTATTATATTGTATATTCCCAACCTAAAGCCAGAATTTAATGCATGTTTTGCTAAATTAGAAATTGCATAATACTTTATTATTGGGGGGTTTAATACAGGTATTTGCATTTTTTTAGCCTGCAAAAACCCTCCTGGAGCTTGTTGTCGCTTCTACTGTGTGAACTATAATCTACATTTGATTACCAAGGTACTTTAGACAGGTGAAGTCACTTTTCATGATAAGCTTCATAGAAGAAATAGAGGTTTCACAGAGGAGACCAAGATATGACAATATAATAAACTGCAGTGCAATGTCAGTAATCTGTCATGAGTAGATTGTTATCTTGTGTAAATTCTTCAATGTGATATTTATTTACTGATTTATTTGTTGGCGTACCTCCAGAGGCAAACAGAGAACCTAAGTGGATTGATTGCAAAGTTAAAAAATGGATCAAAGGTGACTATCCTACAAGATAATAGTC
The DNA here is from genome assembly GCA_015106735.1 of Paratilapia polleni. NCBI lineage: Eukaryota > Metazoa > Chordata > Actinopteri > Cichliformes > Cichlidae > Paratilapia > Paratilapia polleni. The sequence continues at coordinate 24,367 of VUQI01021344.1, forward strand.
CTAACTATTGCAACAGTGATATTGTGTCACCAGAGTTGCCATGAAAACACACACGGGATCATTTGAATTTGCACAGAGATCCATTGGAGAATTATCTGAAAGATAAAGACGCTTGTGGGCTTTGTACATTTGTTGATAGTGGAATATGGCCATACACAGTGGCCTGATAAGGTTCATGCTGTCATAAGAGCGTTTTAATCAAATAAAATAAAAGGACAGCATTTTATTCTCTCTCAAACTTTATTTCAACATGCAGATAACTGGATGACCACAGTCAGTATTCATCCCTAATTTCATACATAAAAATAGGCTATATTGACAAAGGCACTCTACAGAAGTACTGCAGGGGAAACAGTAAAATCAGCATTATGACGACAAACATAGAAACACAACTATGTGAACTACAAGTCCCATTTCATCCCTACAGCTCGAGAGTTTGCAGTGAGACCTTGACGTCAAGAGCAGCTCATTGGTGGATTCGATGAGGAGAAGTGTGGCCAGCCAGATGCAGAAGCCTGAGGATGATGTCACCGGGGTCGCTGCCATCGAACTGGCTGGTTTGGTCATCTCCTTCCTCCTCGATAAGGCAGGATTGATCTGTGGTGCAGCTCTCTGTGGCAGGGTTAAGAACAAAATAGGAGGAGTTATTACCAAATATGGTCATCTTTTATCGCAACTATACACTTTACAATATGCTGTTATCAGGCTTTGTGACCTGGGGCCAAGGACCCTTAAAGAGCAATAGGGTAAATTAGGTCATCATGACCGGAGTAGTATAACTCAAAGTAAAGGTGGATTTGATTTCTTCTTTAATCGCACTGGCACTAAAACATGCATAACTCTATTATGAATAACACCTGTAATTCTGACATTATTGGTAAATTAATAGCAAAATGTATTAAAATTTAAGGCAGTTTGGATGAAAATCAACATGCTTACAGTAGAGAAGCAGTGATTTGTCCAGTTTAGCTACACTGAACCTTGTGCTGGAATAATCACAGGAAAATTTCATGAATCAATCAGGTACATTTCCTTGATGACCCTCACTTCTTTATTTTAATTTTATGGTACTTACTACTTCATTACATTTCAGAAAATTCTGTACACACTGTACATACTGTACACACTGTACATACTGTACATACTGTAACTTTACCAAGTCAGATCTAACAAGTATATAAAATAGGATATATTTTATACAGAATGCTTATCAAATCGCTCAGTAGTAAATATAATAATTATAATCTGCTCCACTTTGGTATAATACAAAATTTAAATATTTAGATAGTAAATCCATGAATTGCTTTCTTGAACTTGTATAAGTTAAGTACTTTTGTACTGTTTAAGTATAATTCCTTCTACCACTGCTTATATTTGCATCAGGATTTCCTGACCTGCATCACAGCAGAGTCCTGAGGCAGCGCATCGTCCTCCCTCAGACCCACAGGGTTTCCCTCCGGCCTGGCAGGGGGTGAGCAGGTAGTTCTCTTTCACACAGTGAGCTGTTTCTGGGGAGCCGAGCAGGCAGCCGAGACCCTCCCCGCAGCAGATACTCGGGCCGAAGCAGCGGCCCCTGTCTCCAGGGCCACATGACATGCACTAGAAGTCGAAACAACTGATTATTCTTGGTGTTGCTTTGAATATCACCATAATTTAACACTTTGTAGAGCATTTTTCTATTATCATGAGCTTATTTGACTGTCAGGCTTTTTGGATTTTAATTTGTTTTCTGCTGGTTTGGGCCCCAGTCCTGTGTCAGCTCTTTCAAATGCAACTGCTGAGGTGCATATAAAGAAAGATACTTCTATTATGGACGTGTCTGTCCCGGAAGAAGGATTTGTCTGACTGAGATTACTATCTCTGTTTATGATTTTCCTTATCTGAATCACTGAATGAGGAGGAAGCCTCCTTCTGATTCTAACAAACATCTGCCAGTTTGCTAATACACTTGCCTGAATTTGCAGCTGAAAAAGTCAAAGTTAAAGATTAACTGATTGATTGAGCTCACCTTGCGCAGTGGCGCGTCCATGATGGACCTCTTTCCACCAATAGGGCAGTTGGAGATGTAACACGCTGAACATACAGACAGGAGAAAAAGCAGGCACACAGACACAGCAGCTCCGGTCATTTCTGCTAAGAGTGGATGAGGAAATCTGCAAAAAAAACACTTAGTAAGACTGACCACAAAATCTAAGCTTGACAGAGAGCAACTGTACACCCTTGTTAGCTCAAGTTCCTGTTTAGGATGCGCTTAGCTGATTGCCGAATTCTCTGTCTCCTATGGTGCCACTGGCATGTCTTATATACTTCCAAAGCATCTTTGAAGAGTGACACAGAAACTTAAAAGCCACTTAGAAATCCTTAATGAGCCCTTTTTAGTCACCGCCGCAGATGAAGCTGACCACTGTGTAGGCCAGGTCAAAGGGCCTGTGTAACTGTGTGGCCTGGTTTGCTTCTTGCTATTGGAGATCATTAGTTAAGGGCTTCTGCTGCGTGACTGTGCATGATAGGAAAGTTAGAGAGGTCAAGAAGAGCATGCACCGATGAAATTATTCAAAGCATGGGTGGACACGAGGGTAGCACCACTTTGATTTTTTTTTAAAAAAGTGCATTTTAAGGATTCAACTTTTTTATTACGTATCTACTCCTGCCAGGTCAGGAGAGAGTGAAAAAGCTGGTTTCAAAGGTCGGCAGAAAAAGTCCGGCCTGCTGAGCCACCATGTTGGCTCAGTAAGCCAGGTTTTTTGCAGAACAGGTGTTTGTTAACAAAAAAAACCTGCAAAAACAAGACACACACATACACACACACCTGCAAATTTCCCTTTCTATTAATAAAGTCTTTAATTCCTCAGAGGAATTGATGCACACATTGTCCAGGTCTGAGGTTAATTGGTCTTATGAGCTAATTAACACAGCTAATGATTGGCCACAACTCATAAAAGACAGTTTCACCGTTTCAATGATATGAGCTCAATTACTGCAGCTCCCTCCTGATACACTAACTGCCACCTCATCTCAATTAAGAGTTGATAACGTTGTCGTTCTTCACAAGTTTCTGTGCCAAAAGAGAAGCGTGGGATGTTAGTTTATTCAGATTTCACAACCAGAGACAGGTCTTAACACAACTGCAGTCACTACATGAAGACAAACAGGACAATAAAGTGCCATCGTCACTCAGACAGTGGGCCACTCTTGCCTCCTAGTGGCTGTGCTGACACACTTCGTCTGTTTGTTTATTTTTCATTGCTGCTGTTTTCATCTGCCATGTTTTTGTGGGATGTGAACAAAATAATGGGAACGCTGATTAAGACGATCGTGCAATTCATTACACGAACACCACAATCAGAGCAAGAAAAAATATCATTTCAATGTACGTGTTTAGTGTTTTTTGTCGATGTTCTCCTGAATTGTGATATATTGTACAATGCACTGTTACTATGTAGTACTCAGCCCGTCTGTGTACTATAACAACTGACTAAGAAATCTGAAGAATTTTGAAATATCTTACAAGCTAAAAAATATTTTATATTTCATCTGAAAAAATGAAGACTTATTCATTTCTAAATATGAAAATTGTCAGTATTAAAATGCATCTCTTTGAGCTGGATTAACAGAAATGGTTGAGATTATCTTCCATCGTAACATGTCACTTTGCAGCTGTTAAACCTTGAAATTGTGTTGTTTTCAAGTGAAAGATCAGCACTCGCTTCCCCACATTCCTCCAAAAGCTATGCAAATCCCTATTTCATAGAGAAATAGAGATGTCTATCTAGTGTTTCCTTATTTTTCTGCAGGAAGGCACTAGGCTTGTTGACTTCCTCTCCCCTCCCTTCCTTCCTTCTCTCCGAAGGTACTCATCTGAAAAATGAGAACAAAGTGATTGTTCCTGTTCTCTTTCTTAAGTCACTTCAAATGCTATCCGTGGACGGGCAGCTCATTGTCAGGAGAGTTGCAGTGCGAGCAGAAGGGAGAGAAGAGAGGCACAGGTACAACGGCAGCAACTGCAGCAGCACTTCAGCCACAGCATCACAGAAAAAAAAACAAAAAAAACACACACTCTGCTACTCTCAGCTGGTAAGTTACACACACAGACATATGCTGCAACCTCACACTGAGCACACTTACATGGCACTGACTGGCACATGAGGAGGGGCTTTGGGTTTAATGGATTGTTTGGAATGCGTGGTGTGGCAAGAACAGGCTGGGGTCTCTGTGCAGATTAACTTAACTGGGAGAAGTGAAGAGGATAAAAGAGCAGGATAATGTCCAGGAGAGCTTTTGAAACGGGCTGAAAAGGAAACACCAAAAACTTCAGCCTGCATCTAGGGCTCTTTGAAAATCCTGGAAAGAATAATCTTCATCTTGCATTTGGCGTTTTGGTTTTGTTTCCTGTAGATTGCTCGTTATGAATTTCCATTCACATATTTGTGAAACTGAAATGTATTCACTGGTATATAGATATGTGTACTTTTAATGTTTTTGCAGAACCTAAATGACTGAATTATTTATAGAGTGAATAGAAATTTCGCTAGCTTTCATTTCATCCTCATGTTACCTTTTCAAAATAACTTAGAGAAGTTTCATTCATGTGCCGTAAGCATGCATGTAAGTCTGGATGCAAATGTTGAGTGCTGAAATAGTTGGGCAGCTCATTCTTTAGTTGAGGTAAAACTTGCTGTTCTAGTAATTGATCATTTAAGACATTTGTAAAGCAAATATGCCGAAATATGCTGGAATTCCTTTAATTTCTGGAAACTGTAGCAAGTATGTTTTCTTAAAAAAATATATTTTCTTACATTTTTGATAATCTGATCAAATACCCTACAGATCAGTCCCCCTTGAAAATAATCTTAAATTGAAGCCCTGAGTATTTGAAATTGTTTATATTTAAAAGCCAACAGGGATATAACCTGTAACAGACATGAAGTAGAAATTATGGTCATGCTGCAGTGGATTGGCATGGGTCTTAGCAGTTTCTCACTGATAAGCACTGCACTATTAACAGGAATAGAATTGACATGCACAACAGTACTATTTTGAATGTCATGCAGAAGTAAAATAGTTCCCCTCCGACTATCTTCATCTTTTTATCCATGACCACCATCTACTCTATATCACACAGATGCAAACTGCAGGTTTGTGGTGATCGGTTACTTAATTGACCTCTGACTTAAGACTGCACACTTTGATACAGAAGAAAACATCAGTGGAGGAGAAAAGAGGAAGTTCTTCCTGGCTATCAGTGGAAAAAAAAAAAAGAAGAAGAAAGATGAACAGTGCAGAGAAAAAGAGATGGAGAAGCGAAAAGGGTTCGGGAGGTAGAGGCGAACTTCTCACAGATAACTTCCTAATTTCAGGCAAGGAGGAGATCTGTGAGAAAGAAGTGAAAGGTTTCAGGTTGAACACTGAAAGGTGTGGGTGTCGACGCCACACCGTATGTACATGTGTCCGGTTACATTCCTTCCACAGGAATCTTCAGAGAAGTGGTTTTCATGTCATAAATAGAAACAGGACGCAGTTTCATTGGATGCACTTTTGTCAATTCTTTCTTCAGATGATGCGACTGGAACTATAACTAAGCAGTGGTGGAAAGTAAACTTATTCAAGAACTGAACATGAATACAAATTCGAGGTATTTATAGTTTATTCCTCTATTTCACTTCCTTTCAGTGTTAAATGTTGTATTTCCATAGATTTTACTTGACAGATATAATTACCTGTTATTTTTCAAAATAGAATTTAAAATACATGCATATGATGGAAAGTATAATACTGAATGTCAAACCAGTGATTCAGAGTTTTGAGGTGGAACCAGACTCCCTTAGTTACTACAGATACAGTAACATCTTTCCTTGTCCTTATAATGTTTTCATCAAAGTCAAGGAAAAGTGACAAGAAGGATATATATGGATTTTTTTTTTTTTTTTTTTGTCTAGTACACTGCAACCTAGGTATCAGCTGAATTATGGGAAACCGAATGGGCTCCTCATTTCTCAAAATATCCAGCATCTACAGGCAGAGCCCCATGAAAATACTAGCTAACATATGAAGCATTTAAAACTACTCCAGCTTGTAAATTCCTAAAAAAAAAACAAAAAAAAAAAACTCTATTTATTTTATGCTGGATCAGTTATGGGGAAAATTTTTGATGCTTCAGTTTTTCTGAAAATTCCTTGAGTGGGATACTGACTGGAAGCTTTTACTTGCAATGAAGTATTTTACAGTTTTGCATTGCGAAATTATACTTAATCACTGAGGGCATTTCATTATAATGAAACTGTCAGGCTCACTATGACGCGTTTAAAGAAAAATCCAAAGAGCCACATTTGATACCATGAACTAGAGATCCCATCCTTTTTATTTCATGTCTTACTTGCCATTTAAGAACAAATAATATGCCTGTCAGAGATTCAGGCATGTTATGCTAGTAGAGAATAATGGTCTTAAGAAGTGGGCTTACGTTTTGTAAACTCACAAGTACTCTCCAAGACCTGTTAACACACTTGCTGCTTGTATATAGCATACAGCATGTTTAAAATCAATTCTCCTTGTAACTGAAGATGTTTAACTACTTCTTTCCCTTGTCATGCAGGAACAAGATGGAAAAAGGTAGAGTAAACCTGTCACCACAAAGAAGTCCTCCCCTCAGAGATGAGATAAGACAAACATCTCATCGCAGCTTCTACCTAACCCCAGCTCCGCTCTACATTCAGCCCCCAAAGTTTTCTTCTCCCAGATATCCCAGCATATCACCCACCAGAGATGCCTACAGTGCTTTTGGCCCACCTGCTTTCTTTCCCATGCTTGGCCCCAGTTACACCCACAAGGAAGGATCCCAAAAACGCAAAAGAACTCCCTTAAAAGTGGATGCCCATGAGGAAGGTGAATCTCCTGAGAAGGAGGCAGAGGAGGCAGAAGTAAGCAGCAATAGGAAGACAGTGGATCTCTCCCACATTCCCTTCTCCTTCCCACCTCGCCCTTTTCCCTCTCCATCTCCAAAACCTATCCCTGGCATGATCGAGCTCAGCAGCCTGCAGCTTCAACATAGATCACCAGGTGTGAATTTACCTGTGCAGGTGAAACAGGAGCCGCTAAGTCCTTCCCCTGTCTGGCCTCCCTCTCCTCTCCTTTTTCACCCTCCCTACTTCCCACCTCTCCACCACAGCCTTTTCCCATACCCCTTCTTTATGCCTGGGCCTATCATGCACCACCCCCCCGGTGGTTTCTACCCCAGAGAGGACCTCCGCTCCGGTCATGGTACCCGTGACGGCAGTCCTCGAAGTGGTACAACCAGCGCTGAGAAGCTCGGTCTCAATGTTCATGTAGATGACAGCTACTATGTGGACGTTGGCGGGGACCAGAAGCGATGGAAGTGTCGGATGTGTGAGAAGTCCTACACATCCAAGTATAACCTGGTCACACACATCCTGGGTCACAACGGCATCAAGCCACATGGGTGTCACCTGTGTGGGAAGCTGTTTAAGCAGCTGAGCCACCTGCACACACATCTGCTCACACACCAAGGCATGAGGCCCCACAAGTGCAAGGTGTGCCACAAGGCCTTCACCCAGACCAGCCACCTGAAGAGACACATGATGCAGCACAGTGACGTGAAGCCATACAGGTAAATCAGTTGTAGATATAGTATATGAAAGATTGACATAGCCAGTGTGACGCTGAGCATTTTCGTCATCTTGGTGTTTTGAAACTGGTTGTGATGAGTGAGGGGTGTATGTGACGGAGAAACCAAGAGGCACGTATATTAACGACTTGTCAGTCACAAGCTAGGATCGCCCTAAAGTATTTAAGTAAAAGTGTTTACTGAGGTCACAGATGAAGTGAGCCGTAGAGCCGTTTTCCCATAGACTTCCATACAATTGGACTTTTTTCAGCCTGAGGAGTCGCCCCCTGTCGGCCATTGGAAAGAATGCAGGTTTATAATGTACTTTCGCACCAGCTTCACTTTTCAGCCCCAGAGGCTGTGTCAGTATTTTATAAACACTCTTTGTTTGTTCCAATACATTTTATGCTATTTAATGCCTAGTTTTCCTTCTCATTAACACTTTTTCTGCACCTCCAGCTGCAGTGTGTGCGGTCGAGGTTTTGCTTATCCCAGCGAGCTTCGAGCCCACGAGCTGAAGCATGAAAAAGGACAAGAGAATGTATGTGTGGAGTGTGGTCTAGATTTCCCCACACTGGCCCAGCTGAAGAGGCACCTGACCGTCCACCGTGGTCCCACCTCGTACAGGTGAGCAGGAACCCCTTCAAGGGAAGGAAGGGAACTTCCTTTCCTTTTAGCCAAGAGGAGTGGATCTTAAGTTGTTGTAGTAGAAGTTCATATTCTTGTTATCTTTCCACAGGAAGTAGTTATTTAGCTTTGCATAGCAACATGAATACAAGCCTACTTCTGTGCAGCCCAAGCTCCACCCACCCAGCACATCCACTATTTGTTGCCAAGAAACAGATTTTTGTTTTCTTGAGTAGACTACACAAATGAGATATTAAGTGTTACTTAGTCAACACACGCAGATTTCTTTGGTACATTAGGCTAACCTGTTGCTCACAGTGGCCTCAAATTTCACGAATTCTCTCTTCTAAGTCTTGCATTAAAGTGCATATGCATTTCACAAATTGTTGAACCATTGTTGAAATATTTCAGCTGGCTGAATACAAATGTTGTCTGTCGTATGTGCAGGTGTACAGAGTGCCAGAAGACTTTCCAGTATCCCAGTCAGCTTCAGAACCACATGATGAAACACAAAGACATCAGACCGTACATCTGCAGTGAGTGTGGGATGGAGTTCATCCAGTCACACCACCTGAAACAGCACACGCTCACTCATAAAGTAGGTTTAAAACAAAATAAGGCATGAAAACATTAATTTTTTAAGTGTTTTTCTTTTTAATTTTTTTTATGGAATCTGACAGAGTTATCACTTTTGCTGTGACATAAAGACATTTATGCCCCATTCACATTTTGGATAGTGAAAATGGCTAAAAAGAGTTTGGACTCTAGCCTTCTACTTTTAACCCCTTAACATCCAGTTTTTATCTTCTTTAGTATCATGAGAGTTAAAAAAAAAACACCTGACTCCACACACTATTTACAGAAATATGCTGTATTAGTCCAAAATCCAAAATATGCAACGTAATGTTTACACTGTGCTATATTTAATTCAGTTGCATCAAATGTCCTGTTTACTCTACATGTTTCGTAAATAATTTTAAATGCATTTCCACAAATTTGTGCCTGGCATATTTGTTATCAGGGGACAATCTGGCCACTCTAAAACAAACCAGAAGAATGACTCATCTTTCTCACACCACCACTTCCACCTTCTCTCATTCTTCAGGGGGTGAAAGAGCACAAGTGTCGCATCTGTGGTCGTGAGTTCACCCTGTTGGCCAACATGAAGCGTCACGTACTCATCCACACCAACATTCGGGCCTACCAGTGCCACATGTGCTTCAAGAGTTTCGTCCAGAAACAGACTCTCAAGGCTCACATGATCGTCCACTCGGACATCAAGCCCTACAAATGCAAGGTTGGTCGAGTTTGGCATGTGAGACGTGGCTCTTTCTTTTGGCCTTCAGTTCAACAAATTTCCCAAAGCTTCACATATTCAAATGACAAAGCACTCTTGTGGCCTCAGTAAGTGTGACTCATGGCTGTGCTGTCAGGTGATCTTATTATGGAGTGACAAAGCCCGCAGAGAAAGGAGATTTAGAATATAACTTTGTGCTTTAACTTAGACGACTGTTTGCTTCTTTTAACATTAACCTGAATATTTCCCTGGCCAGTCAAAACCTGCCTAACTGGAGGTGTGTGCCGAGGTATGGAGGGCATTATGGCACATTTTGTGTGTGTGTGTGTGTGTGTGTGTGTGTGTGTGTGTGTGTGTGTGTGTGTGGAGTCAGTTTGGCAGTAATTGGGTATGAATAAATTATTTCATTGAAAATATGGATTTTTATGTATAGATATACTTTTAATTTTTATTTCAAATACAGAAAAAAACCCCACAATTGCACACAAGTTGTGGAGACAGGATTATCATTTTCAGCATGACAACAAATGTAGCTCTTTTGTGCCCTGTCACAACCAAATCGAACCACAGTGTTTCCACACTATATGATTGAGCTAGTGTTCAGCAGTTTTCTTACTAACAGTGTAATGTCAGTTGATTGTCAAAGAGCATGATGTGGAACATTTTGTTAACTTTCGACAGAGCCAAAGTTACTATGTCCACTCTTTTTGCTAAGTTAAGGTAACCAGCTGCAGGCTCTAATTGGAAACGTGAGTTGTATTGATCTTCTTTTCTTAGTCTTGGCCAGAAAGCGAAATTTTATTTTATTTTATTATTACCTTTTATGGGGAGAAGTAAATCATGAAGCATGCCACACATCACAGATGGGGCCTTTAAAATGCATAAAGCAACATGTGAATAAATAAATGCACATATTAGAAACACATAATTCGGAACTCAGAAAAAATAGACAGTACAAGGTGCAAACTGTTGTGCAGTGAAGCACCATGAGAGCAGCGGATCATTCACAACTACTGTACATGACTGATCCCTCTTTCTGTTTCATTTTATTCCTTCAATTCTTATAATATAAAGTGTTTGAATGAAGGCATCAAAAATACAAGTGCTTCCCTTTTTGGAAGCTAAACAAACCAAGTCTTGATAATCACAACCAGGAGCCAGGCCTGTAATATTTAGTGGCACAATTTGTCTGTTTTGACCTTGATTTTTTGGTACAACTCGAGGACTGAGATGATGACCAGATAGCAGAGAGGCTTATGGGAGTGGGAGCCTCCTTGTCCATAGGAAGGATATCGCCGCACAAACTGCCTCTCTAACAATGGCCCACCAGCCTCCCCGGAGAACAAGCCCCGCAAATAGATTTCATCTCGCTTTCTCTGCTGCTGGAGGGAGCTTCCTGTTTTCTCACGGTCCTCTTGGACAGTTTACAGTCCCTCTCTCCTCCTGAAGGAAAGGACCACCCTAATAAAAAAGAATGCAGAGGAAGGACAGCGCAGGAGTTGCCCTTCCCTGTTCTCCTCCTGGCCCTGTTTCAGTGTTGCTTCCTCTCTCTCTGTCTTTTTCTTTCTGTTTTTCTTGTGTGTGTGTGTGTGTGTGTGTGTGTGTGTGTCCTTGTGTGTGTGTGAGAGGGGGGAAGACAGAGAGGAAAAGAGGAAAATAAGTATAGAAGGAGGGACAAAGAATGTGTGTGTATGTATGCATATCTGAAAGACTTCACATTCATTCATGATTACGTGTAACTCTGCAACTTGGCATCTGAGAAAATTAGTCATCTAACAAAGGAGATCTGGCAGAGAAAGAAAAATAATAGGTGATTAGTGTTTGTCTGTTATTTTTGGATCAGGAAATAGTGTTTACTACAACCACTGGTGGAAAGTAATTACAAGTACTGTGCTTAAGTGCAATTTGGAGTATTACCTGTAATACTCAATTCTTATAAATGAATGTTTTACTGCATTTCAGAGTTTTTAATCACTTAAATCCATTTATCTGACAGCTACAGCTGCTATGAATTAGCAGTTTAAAATATTATTTTTTTGCTTCAAAAGGCTTATAAGGTTTATAAAGTATCAATAACTTGTTATATAATTATATTGCTATCAAGTGTGGCCTCTTTGACAAAACTTTCAAAATTTTACATACATTTTATTGATAACACATCTGTATTTTTACTTAAAAATTGTTCGGCCTTTTGGTACATCTGCTTTTCAACTTTTCAAGACAGAAAATGGATGATTGAGTGGATTATTAACATAATATTCACTTATTTGTTTCATCACTAGAAATAGCTGTAAGGGGTTGTGTGTGTAACTCTTCAAATGCATTTACATGAGAATCCTTGCAAATAAATGTTGCCATTCGGGAATGCACAGCATATACAACACTGTTAATAGTGTGTAAAATAAAACTTGAGTTCCTAATGAGGTAATACCTGGATATGCATTCTCTCTCTTGTCTTTCAGCTTTGTGGGAAAGAGTTCAACAGGATGCACAACCTAATGGGCCACATGCATCTCCACTCAGACAGCAAACCCTTCAAATGCCTCTACTGCCAGAGCAAGTTCACGCTGAAGGGGAACCTCACCAGACACATGAAGGTCAAACATGGCGTCATGGACAGAGGCCTGGATGAAAGATGTAAGGGCGTGCACGCTGTTGATGCTGTACATTGTTTTTCAGTAAAAGTTGTTTGATGTAATTTCTTTTATTTCTCTATGAGTTCAGTGTTTCGGCAAAGAGGGCGGTTCTGCCTGACCACGCCAATGGACCTCCTCACCCACTTCAGCCAAGAGGAGCCGTTTGATCTTTCCCAGAAGCCCCCGGGCCTGCCCAGCCTCCGTCTCTCCCAGTCTGATGGTGAGAGCGTCCCGGGAAGCTCCTGTCAGGAGGAGGATGAGGAAAGTTTGTACAGAAGGAGTCAGTACAGCCCTGAGGTAGACCAACATGAGCCAGCAGGTGATCAGTACATCCCTGAGCTGGAAGAGAGAGGGCAGGGATCTCCTGATGAACTGAGGCAAGGCAAGAGACAGAAACAACAGAAGTATCAGCAAAGTTTAGAGGATGAGACGTTTGAGAGGGAGTCAGTAGCAGAGGGTCAATCTAAAGATCCTAGAGGTAACAAGGTGCAGCTATTGCAGTCAGAGACATCCTATGAATCAGATGCAGAGTTAGGTGAGGAGGTGTGCTGCCAAGAAACAGTCCGTAGATGGTCATATGAACATGACTCAGAAGTAGATCATCAGCAGGAGTTAGATGAACCAGAGCAAAGCAAAGAAAAGCTGGATGGCTTTTACAAGGCCATCGACGTGGCAGAGGCAAACTAGAAAGAGAGCGTTGCTCGCACAGAAGTAAATTTACAGGTCACAAGATGAAGGAGAAGACAACCAAGAAGAAAAAGGACTCAAAGAAGAACTCAGAAGAACATGGAAGTTGTAACATTTGTTTAATGTTTAAAATGTAGAGGATGTTCAAGAGACAGGAGGAGAGGAGGAAAATCTGTAAGCCTTTAAACACATCTGTTTATGGAGGATGATGTATAGTAGCACAAAAAAAGAAAAAATGAACGTGTCGCGTTTATTACCAGAGGGGAAAAAAAATATAAATTAAATACAAGCTGTGAAGAATATTGCATGTAGAAAACATATCAAAAATTACTGTATCATTAATAGTGACTGACAGAAGCTTTGTGTGAATTTATGACTGAAAATGTGTGATCAGGAGTTTTTGTAAATAGAATGCAAACAAATATTTAATGTTTTAATTTTTTACGAATCATTTTGAAATTTTCCCTCAAATATTATGCAACTTTCCTTTGACTCTGAATCGCTCTGATCTGTGATATTAAATTTAAAAGGTGTTACTGATCACACCATTGTGCTTTAATCTTGTTTGTTTTGTTTGTTTGTGGGGCATTGTATTAAAAGTCAGCAAATGATTGGAAGAAAAAAATCGTTTTTGACAGACATGAAAAAGCTTAAGTGTCTTTATAAAGTAAAGTTTTGGGGGTTTTTTACATCCTGTGTTTAGAATTGTTTATGTAGATGATTTTTATTTTTATTTTTTGGGTGATCTCTGTGTTTTATTGTAATGGTGGTGATCTGAATATGATTCTGATGAATAAATACAGAAATAAAAGCTTGAATCCACAAACCGCTGCCGTTTCTTGCTAAATGCCTTATAAACACCCCTATGAGCATTTTTAAAGAATATAATCCCAGATGCTAAATTTAGATTCCCTCCGTCTCACACATACCAAGCAAAAGATGATTGCTGTGAGTTTCAGAAAGCTTGCCTCTCTCCTCCTGCTTCTCTTTCAAAGCAGAGGAAGAGGAAGAGAAAACACCTCTCCCCTTCTCTCTTTTAGGTTGTGATCAAACAGCAGTGACGGACACAGTGGGTGTCCCAGACAAAGGCTTTATATGTCTGTATGACTCAGAATAACGCATTGTTTCTTCTCATTGCAGAAGCCTCACTGAAAATAGAAATACTACTGGAATGAAAGAATGCTTGAAAAGCTGTGTTTTTACAATGAACTTAAATTAGTTGCAATATCACACAGTGCATTGTGCGGGATAACTCACGCTTAAAACCACTGGATTATAAAGCAGTCATGCAGAAGATTATTTACTATGTTTCAGTCTGCACTGCACCCTGTGTGGGCTACACCTCATGTATTCATGCCTGTTCAGGTAAACAGAGTCATTTCTTGTCAGATGAAATGCAGAACAGCAGCTTCTCCATTTCTACCAGCGACGACCACCGTGTCCAAAAGAGCGAAACTGCAAACAGTTTGAGGAAGTTCTCACATCCTCCTCTTCTTTCCTTTCCTCACCTACACGTTTCAATCCCAACCACTGGCTTCAAGAGAAACCACAGAGAGTTGGCTGTATCACTGTCTCCTGTCCACAGTCAGCTCCTCTTAGCAGTCACACATTGAGTAATCTCTGAAGAATAGCATGTTTAACTCTGCAAAAGATGGTGTTGAGTCCATCGCTCTGGTGTCTTTTTAATGAACTGAAACTTAAGAGACAATGAGAAGCCAGAGATGAACCAGACACACAGGAGAACAGGTAAATACGTGTCTGGTGGGAAAATAATTCCTGTGGTTAAAAAAAAAAAAAACGGCTCGGGTTCTGCTCTGCTGTGAAAACACTGAGCTTAAGCATCAGGTTCCATTACCAAAAATCACACACTATGAATCAATGCCTTTAGTGGCCACTCAGTGCCAGTCGAGATCACACAGACTTCATGATTTATAAACTGAAGTAGGTTTAATCAGTTGGTCATTATATGTGACGACCCCATCTCCAACCCTAAACCTACCCCCCAACTCTAACCCTAGGCAATCACAATTATTGTGGGAGTAATTTGTGTTTTTATTTAATTATCCTCCCAGGTCTTGGCAATCAGGGAACAAAGAATATATCATATCATTCTAAATGACACACATCAAAAACTATCCGCATTTTTTCCAAAAAAGTCTGCTTTGCCTTTCTCCAAAACATAGGATTAGGGTAGCCCTATGATGACTCAGAGGGCTAAAAAGCGATCTTCCAATTGATTAATCTTCAGTCATTTGTCAAGCTTAGATTCAATAAGTTCATAGGGTCTGGCATATATATTGGTTTGAAAAAATGTTTGCCCCCTTCCTGATTTCTTAGTTTTTTTGCACATTTGTGACACTTAAATGTTTTGGATTTTAATATTAGACAAAGGTAACCTGAGTAAACACAAAATTCAGTTTTTAGATGATGATTTCATTTATTAAGGGAAAAAAGATAACCAAACCTACCTGGCCCTATGTGAAAAAGTAATTGCCCCCCTTGTTAAATCATGGATTAACTGGGATTAACCAAATTTTTTAGAAAGCTGAGTTCCATTTTACCAGCCACGCCCAGGCCTGATTACTGCCAGACCTGTTGAATCAAGAAATCACTTAAACAGAACCTGTCTGACAAAGTGAAGTAGGCTAAAAGATCTCAAAAAGCAACATATCATGCCATGATCTAAACAAACAGCTGAGAAACAAAGTCACTGACATCGATCAGTCTGGAAAGGGTTACAAAGCCATTTCTAAGGCTT
>VUQI01021345.1:0-17560 GCA_015106735.1 Paratilapia polleni
TATATATATATATATATATATATATATATATATATAATCTCTTGATTATTCTTTTGTTTGGCAATCAGAATGTCCCAGTTTCAGTTGATTTTGCCCTTTCAGCAAAGTT
This sequence comes from Paratilapia polleni, assembly GCA_015106735.1. Taxonomy (NCBI): domain Eukaryota; kingdom Metazoa; phylum Chordata; class Actinopteri; order Cichliformes; family Cichlidae; genus Paratilapia; species Paratilapia polleni. The sequence continues at coordinate 110 of VUQI01021345.1, forward strand.
GTGGGATTTCTAGTTTTATATCTCCAGTTTTGTGTGTGTATTTTCTGCATAAAGCATAAAAGAATAAACAAAAATTAATGGCTTGTAGTTTTAACATGGTTCTGTTTTTAAATATTTCTTTCAAATTCGTAGGTGTCTACACAATTGCTCTTTTATCACATCCTAATTTGTGTGAAACGAGCAGTTATGAATCAGAGCCTCTCTGAACTTGTGTAAAGTTACAAGACTGATAACCTTTTATTTATTTTATCTTTTCATTAAGATGATCCTGATTCTTGTTGTTTAAAATAATACTACAAAAATAACAATCTCATTCTTTTGCTGCAGGTAGTGTCAAGTCCAGATTTAGAGTTTCCAGAGACAAATGTTCTGGAAATGTAGAGGTGCAGTATGACGGCAAGTGGCTCCCTGTGCGTGCAGACGCTCTTAAAGACATTAAGACTCAAAACACCATCTGTCAGGAGCTCGAATGTGGTAACGCTGTCAAGACTCTTTCCTACTTTGGACCGACACCAGCAGCAGATCGAGTCATTTCAGGCCTACAGTGCTCTGCAGATGCTATGAGTTCATTATCAGCATGCAGTATTACTACTACTGCTGCTACTACTGGACAAAGTAAAATACGCACCACTGATCTTGGGGGCCTCCAATGCTCTGGTGTGTATAATGATTTTTTTCTCAAACCAATTTCTTTGTTTCTGCAATTTCTTAAGCAAAGATTTTTTTTTTTTTCTGATGGCATATCTGAGACCTTCTCATAAAGGAATACTTTATATTTTGGGAAACATTTTGTGAGATAAATATGAAGCTAACATAAAAAAATGCATTTTTAATTTGATGGAGGATCATAAAGTAAACTAATCATTTCCTGTTTGTGTGCATAGTGTGTAATCTGTTCCTTTCAGTTCCTGTTTATTATGTCATGTTTTGTGAGCTCTTTATTTCCTGAATGTCTTATCTGTCCCCACTGCTTGACTTAGATTGGAAAACGCTGGGAATACTGGCAATGAAAGCCAGTAAGACCTGTAGTGGACAAGTGGTCATTTACTCAGAGGGGAAAAAAAATGCTGTTTCCAGTGAGGGCTGGACAGAAACTGAGAAGGAAAGGCTTTGTCAGGATCTGAAATGCAGTGGGCACCATGCAGTAAATGTAAGCCAGTCCAATGTAATTGTGACTAATTCTTCCTGGAAAAGAAGCTTCAGCTGCACCGGTATAAAACCAGAAAGCATCTGGGAGTGTGAAAAGAAAACCCCACCCTCACAGATAAATGAACTCTTTATTGAATGTCAAGGTAAGATTTATTTGCTCTTAAATAATCATAGAATCTTTGCTGTTGCTTTGGAAACCCCTCTGAGATGAGACACTAACAACATTAAAGAAAAATTTATTACAAAAATGTAGCAAAACGTATTAAAGTAACTCTTTGGTTATGGACTTGGTCTTCTATATTTTCACAGAAAATTGACAATTTTTACTGAACTGCTTTTTTCCTTTGTCAGTATTTGATGGTACTGTTATATTCATTTCCTTCTTAGGGGAGCCCAAAATCACCCTTTCACAGAAATGTTATGGGCAAGTGAAGATAAATGGCCTTCCAGTGTGTGATAGTGGCTGGGAAAAAAGCTACTCAGACAGAGTTTGCCAAGACCTGGATTGTGGCATCGCTGTTGTTGATAAGTTGGAACAACAGAGTCCACATAGCTCTGACAGTTACCACGTCAGCTGTGATGGCAACCACTACTATTTTGGCCACTGCAAGAAAATTAAAGGAAAGTGTGATACAAGAGTGGTGTCCATTTCTTGCAGTGGTAAGTATGTATCCATAGACCTTTCCATGCATCCATCCCTACATACATTCATACGTACATACATACACGTGTTTCCTCTGTTAATCATTTCAATATTTTGCTTACTTATCTTATGCTTGATGGAGTAATTTAAAAATGTTTTTTACAAAAAGAAAACACAAATTTCTTTTTAAAAAGGGCATTTCCAGGGTCTTTGCAAGGTGGGACGTTCTGTCCAGAGTTCAAAAATCTGAAAAATGTACTTTATTATTATATTAGTTATTTCTTGTTCATTCTTTAAACACATTTTAAACAGCAGCATGTCATTTTTACACTTTGGACTGGGGCGTGCCAGCTGTCTCCTCTGCTCCCAGTGTTTTTGCTAAAGCTAAGCTGACCATCTGCAGCTTCATATTTGTATATTTGTCAGACAGAAAGTTGATAAGCTTGTTTCCTAAAGTGTCATTTCTTTAAACACAGTTTCTTTATTTTTACAGAGAGTGTAAAGTTCCGCACCACTGAAAAATATGGAGGCACCCTTGAAGTCAATTATAGAGATAAGTGGGAAAGAGTGTGTTCCCAAAAGACAATTGATAAGCTTTCCCCAGACATGAAGGAAAAGCTGTGTGAACTGACTCGTAATGTGCCCCCCAGCATGTCTAAACAAAGTAATCAGGTAAATCTTTCCATTCCACTTGTTGAAAGCTGTCACTAATTTGTCTCATATGATACAGACCATATGATTATGGACAGTTTCTTTGGCTCTGTGCCTCAGCAGTTTGAAACATAATAATGGTCCCTAGAAATCTAATCTTTAAATTATGTAGGTTTACATCAGAATGGGAAGAAATGTATGGGAGATGTAGTTGACTGAACACATAATGCCCAAAGGTTTAAAGTTCAAAGGTGATCTGACACTTTGCTACCAAAAGGTTGCAGATATTAAAAAAAGACTGTCCAAATACTTTTGGTCTGGCCTCCCAGTCTTGGGACTTCTGTGCCATATACTGTCTGCTGCCTTTATGCTTCAGTCAGCCCTGTTTTTTTCATTGCTATTTATATTTCAGTGCTATTTAGTTTGGCTGTGTCAAAAAAAAAATGTCATAAAGTTTAAATTTGATTCAAGGTCAACTTAGAAACGACACTGGAGTGCACTGCAGATCACAGTGACATCAAGCGCTGTATCAAAAAACTTGGTTGTGGAAGAGATTTTCCAGCTACAATCTTCTGCCCTGGTAAGCAAAACCACAAATCCTTTCTCAATAAGTCCTACTGGTTTCCAAAATATCCATTCACTTGTTTTGCATAGAAAGGAACCTTTTGTATTCTGTAAATCTGAACTTACTTTTGCTGTAGTGCAGATGAACAAGATGAATCAAGTACAGGTCTCACTGTAAAAGAATCCAGAAAAAGTAATGTGGCTGTGTTTGATTTCAGGCTATGTGAAGCCCACTCCACCACCTAAACCGCCAGAGTCCCCCAAGACCACAGCACCTATTATCGTGGGTGTGGGATTTCTTCTAGTTGCAGTGATATTGATTTTTGTATTTGTACGATTCTATGTCCTCAGGAGAGCCAGGAAGTCCAAAGTTTCATGTGAGTATATTTACTACATGAGTTAGAATTAAATAGCTTGTTTCAGTCTTAATGAATCGCCTTAAAAAGTGTAAAAGAAATCTTGACTGATCACAAATCCATCCTGATCATCCAAGTTTAAAGAAAAAAGGTGTGTGGGAGGCTTTTGGCCACAAGAGGGCAGTCTCTCAGCATACTGACTGAATTCTGACTTCTCTGTGCTGTTCAGTATACAACCATTTAAAATAATTCCATCACTGCTGCTGACTGAACAAGAAACATATACAGAACTGGGAAAAACTAACCAAACCAAAATGTGTTGTGTGTTTCCTGCTCTTGTGCTGTACTGTGGTACGTTGGTACATCACTGGTACATTAGTACAGTGCATTGGTAAGACAGCTGTTATGTACTGTATCAGTGAATGTCTAATGCTGTAACCTTTCAGCAAGAATGCTGCCAAGGAAAGAAGTGGAGTTTGAAAGTGGGGAATATGAGGATGTAAACAAAGAAAATGAGATGGAAGACTTCAGTCGTGGCAGTGAGTCATTCATTCATTCATTCATTTAGTCTTTATTTTTTTCTCATCCATTTTTTTTTTTTATTTCTAAACACTTTATTGATCCTGATCAAAGTCTGGACCTTGGTGTCATTTATACTGTACATCACTAACCTTATTATTATTATGGACGTTGTAATATAAGAAGTAGCAACATCTATAACACTATTTTATTTTACATTGATAATATTACTTATCATTACATGTTAATACTACAACTTTCTTCTTTTATGCTATAAGATAGCTTAACTGTACAGTGGAAACAGTAATATTTTGGTCACACAGACACAACTGACTGCTCACTGCGAAGCAGCAAAGCAGCACTGTTTAATATACATCTTTGATAATAAGCCTAAAGTAGAATTACCTCCTTTATGATTGTGTTACAAATTGAAAATGTATTGTGGACCTGCTTTGCCTAACTATTCACCCAATTCACCCAAATAATCTCTAAGGAACTGAGCAATACATATATAATGCTTTTTTTTTTTTAATGTCATCGCTCTATTATCGTCAGTCTCTATAACTGACTTATTTCAGATAGTTCTCATTAAACTGTCCGCTTCCTTCTCAGCATGTTCCTGTACTGTTATGGATTGTGGAGTTCAGTTTTCTTTAAAAAAAAAAAAAACAGACACAGACCTGGGATATTGGAGTTTTTTGGGGAAATATTTTCATGTTTTTAAAAAGCCAGTTATGGTGTAAGTGTTCTGTTGCTATTTTTCATCCAGGATTCAGATCAGAGGCTGAATTCATCAGAGAGAAAGATGGGCAGAGCGTTTCCTCTTTATCTTATGATGATGTTGATGACGCGGATGAGGCTCGGCCCCTGACCTTTCCGGGCACTACTGTTCCTGCTGCACGAGACGACAGCATGCATGAAGGTGTCCATAATCAAAGTGCTGGAAAGCTTTGAACCAGTTCAATTACAGTGTTTTCATGCTTAAATACCAGCACATGGCAAATTTGAAAACTGCAGCAATCACACCAACCAAAGTTTAATATGTGCCATGTGTTTTTCTTGTCAACAGACGGGGTGACCTACGAGGTGGAAGATCCACAGGAGAGTTACGACGACATTGACACCATCCCTGAAACTACACAGACTACAGCAGAGGTCCACGACAGCCCCCAAACCACACCTGACTTAAACACAGCAGCCCCACCAGGATTGGTGCAGAGGGATGAGGACTACTTAGAGCCAGATCAAGATGGGTGAGCCAAACGTGGCTTTAAATCCTACTTAAATAAAATTAATACTAAAATCCAGCTTCCATTTTCTCTGAGAAATATTAAACAACAATATTAAAGTCTTTTAATGTGACGTATATTTACTGAAGTGGTTAAAGCAGCCTTCATATGATGCAAGAACTAAATGTAAAAAATTTAAATCCGTCCATTGAAACTGTGTAACAACAAAAAAACTTAAAATATACATAGTGAGAGTTTCGTGATCTATTTTTTTATGTGTGCAAACCTACAGTCTTCTTGTAGCTGATTGTCAAGCTTTTATCAAACATGCTTACAGTGTTTTATATGTGATATTTTTCATCCAGTTATTTTTGTTTAAATACATGTGATGTGTACATAGGAGATGAGTTCCTATGATTTCTGCAGTATTCCGTCATTACTTTTGTAATACTTTGCTGTCCATCAAAACGATGCTCTTTAACAATAAGCGATTCCATTAAGTACAGAGACTGCAATAATAAAATAAATGTTACATAAGGCAAACTTCAAAATTAAGATTATGCTGACATATTATTGCTTTCTCTCGTTCTTTGTAAGAGTTTAACAAGTAGACGGATAGATAGATGTAGTAGTCGGTTTGCTTAGCTTACAGCTGCATAAAAACAGGGGAACAGGGTCAGACCAGCTGTTTCTTCCTGCTTCTAGTCTTTAGGCTTAGCTAAGCTAACTGCCTTGTTACTTTTATATTTAGCATAGAAATGTGAGTGTAATGTGAATATTCTCATCAAACTCTGGGTAGGAAAAAAATAAGTGTACATCTCATAATATTAAGCTATTGCTCTAAATACAGTGTGTTCTTTAAAACATAAATATAAAGAGTTCAATAAGTTGTGGTTGTTGTCTTTTGTCTTTCTGAGTGATTGTTTCTTTTTTACGTATTGCGTCAGTAAATGGTCCGAACTGAAACACCAGCGCAGCTGTCGGCATTCTTAAATTTGCTAAAATGGTCTCTTCAAAAGTGCGTTAAAGATTGCGCAGATTCACAGAAAAACTATTACAACCTGGTAGAAAAAAGTGTGAGCTGATAACTCCCCAGCTCTACACTCTTGTCCAAATAGGATCACGTCCCTCTTCAAAAGACCAAAATGGTGACAGCCAAAATGATAAACTTGAAGCTTCTAAATTGTTGTACGTAAACAGTGTCATGGTGGCTACCTCCATCTTTCATATGTATTCTATGGTGTAAAGTTGTTGTAGGTCTCCTTGGCTTATCTTACAATATGTTCATACCTTATTGCACTGGAGTGATGAAAAACACTGATTCACTGACAATTTAAATCAATTAAAGTGAATATTTAGTACATATGAGCCTTGGGTTTTAAACATTTTTGTATTCAAACATTAAATTCAATAACAAGTTTCTGTTTGCTCTCTGTTTAAATGTTTAGGTACAACTAAGTACAACTAGTCATGCCTCTGAGACTCCAAGGGATTTTGGAAACGGCTTAGATGTTGAGTATCAAACTGTATGTTATGTATGCTATATATAGTTTGATACACAGCACAACAAGCCGTTTTATCAATAAGACGTCGGTTTTAGGGTCACTGAAGTTGTGAAACTGAAAAAGTTATGGTACATTCTTTTAATTTGTTGATTTATTTATTTTTTGTTTTTAATCAGGATTTGGGTTCAAAACATTTTGAATACAGTTTGATCATTAGGCACTTTTACATTCTCTATTATCACTTAAACATTTCCCTCAATGGTCAAAATGAGAGCAGCTGCTTGGTGCAAATGTTAACATGAGTAAGGCCATCATTAAGATACTGACAGACAGGCTAGTGCTGCTTTTAAGAGACTGACAGACCTACTAAGGCCTCAGATGTTTGGTCAGGAGTTATCCAAGGGCCACTGAGATCACAGAGGCAGCGATACACCCAAAGGGACTAATTTGTAAGCAGTGGCCCTCGTGTGATATGTAAACATCACAGCCAGCATCGCTGTCAGAGGCCTTGCTGAGGGATCATGATGTAGGATTAGGTCTGCTGTGTGGTTGAAGCTGAAATAGATACAGCAAAGATGTAGTGGTCTGTAAGTGATCTAGATAACATTTTCAGTTGGTCTTAGGTGTCATTTCTCCAGAGCAGGAAGCAGTGGGGGCAAGCTGGCCAGGATGAACTCAGAAGCCTTACACATGCTGCTGTTTACCTAAATCTGTAAGATAAGAAATCCTCTTTGGTGACAACAGAAAAGATCTCTGTCGACAGCAAGGAAGTTGTGGGCAAACTGAAAAAAGCACTCTGAAAGTCTTACTTATCACAATCAACCTCTGACCCTTTTTCCACCTGGCATTAAAGGATCATACTTGTGTTTTTTTCCAAGGTTTGGCTTGTTAGACTTAAATCATGCTCATTGTATTTTTTTCCCCACATAATACTACACTAGCATAATATTCAAAGGTAGTAAAATGAAGCCTCCGCTGGGGATTACTCTCACTTTACTGTCACCATAACCCTGACTGGACATTTGTTTTATTATTTTTTATTTTTGGCTACAAAGAGTACTAGAGCTTCCTTGCGCATTTTCTACTATAATGCAATGTGTTTAAACTTAAAATGCAATGAAATAAGGACAGAAATCTTTGTTGTAAAGACATAAATACAATGCCCTTTGTAGTGTGAGCACGTGGTCAGTCAGCTCACTAATTCCAGACTCAAAAATCTCAATGACATATTTGTTTATATGTGTATAATATTTTACCAATAATATGTAGGCATATTTTTATGTATGGGCATATTACTAACAGAGAAGATAAGGCAATTATCATTCCATGAGTCAGACAGTTGTATACATTTTTATGGAAATTAAACTGTACATATATCCCGCATATACCCTGAAGGAGCAAGCACGTGTTTTCCTCAAAGAGATCTCTGGCCCAGTTTAACCTCCCCTTCTAATCTGTCTTCTCTGCTGGCTGTAATTCTCCTGCTACTAATTTGTTCAATCGGAAATCACTGTTGATAAAAGATATTTTAGCCACCACATGCTGGCTTTTTATGGATTAAACTGACAGATGAGCCATCAGCAGGGAGAACCGAGTTGTGGTGATTTTCCATAACAAAGGGTGGTATTATTAGTCCTTCTCTGCCTTTGCTGTCCAGAAAGCCTGGATAACTTGTGTATGGCCACATACACAGAGAAAGAGGGAACGAGGGTGGTGATTCCTAAATATTCAAAATACATGACTGGTGTTTAGTTTCAACACGTGCCGCTCGAATAACAATCATAAGTGTTATTTAATAGTATAAAATGTCAAAAATCAATGTTGAGAAATTATCTTTGTACAACTGAACAGTCATTGTGTTTTATTTATCCATTACATTTAGCTAAGCATTTTAACCAATAGGCTTTAACTATATATAGCTACTGTATAAATACTTCAATAGTTTATACATCTAGTTGAGTTTTTTTAATCTTTCTTTAATCTTTGTTTAAATCTTTTTTTTATAGCTATTACAACAATTTAACTTTTACATTTAATATATCTATCTGCATTGACCATTAATCCAATAGTTTTCGAACTACTAAAACTGTTTACTTCACTTCCTGCATAACTTCCAGCTATTTCATCATTTTACCATACCATTAACATGTTCATGAGTTTTAGCTGATTTATAATGGATTCATGTGGTGTCTATTCTTGAAAAAATATGTTCTGTACTGGAAAAATTCACATGAATGCCCCATCAACTATGTGATGACCCTCCTGTCAGTTTGTGGTAGGTCTATACCAAGTAATTAATTGCCATGAATCCTTATTAAAAGTATAAAAGGTAAAATTAAACTTATTTATTATATACTGGAAACAGCTGGGTTTTTTTTTTAATGCTCTAAGCATTAAAATACAGCACATCTTTTCTATAGCACCCATGTTGTTTTCACATTTTAACTTAAATGCATATGAACACAGCAAAATTCTCAACTCATCCCAGGAGCATGTGACCGCCACTTAATCTATAATTTTAGCTACCTGTTGATTATATTTAGCTGACTTTTTAAATCCATTATTTTAGCGTAACTATTTTTGGACTACTTCTGGCTGAGCACATTTTCAGCATTTTATCATTTTTATGATTTGTTTGTTGTGAGTTTGGCAATAAAGCTACATATATAAACACTAGTCATTTTATGAGTAAAAAGTAGCATTAGGCTTCATGTAAACGTATAAGAAATAAAAGGCAGATTTTGGGGTTTAATCGTGAGTACTTAGAGAGGGATGAGCCACAAACCATATTCTGCATTGGCAACAAATGGCACTGTATTTAATCTAGTATTTTGCCCATTTATTATTTATTAAGCTATTCTAAGATATTTCAAGAATTTATTCACCATGATAATTTTTTATACTTCTTTTTGCATTCATATTACAGTTTATTAGTGTTTACATACACTTTCAATTGCAAAATTTTGCATCAGATGTATCAGTTGAGTGAGGTTTGATGCAAACTGAAGTTTACATGTTATTGTGTTATATTGTTAAAATGTCTAGGATCTGTGACTAATGACTTTATTGACAGTTAATATATCTTTTATTGACTAAATAAATAGGTTCCCCTATTTATCATTCATAAGAAGTATGGCATTTAACTACTTTTAAAAACACTACTAAGTATAAGTAAACAAAAAAATATACTATATTGAAAGAATATAGTTATACATTTGTAGTCAAACAAAACACAGTATAACATACTGCAGCTTAAAATCTTTTGCGTACTGTTGTACATTAGCAAGCATTTATAAATGTTATCATAGCTGCATACATCCACACTGTTAACCACTTACTAAGTTTACATAATGCTTAGAAACAGTAAATAGCGGTAAATAAAAGTTGCCAGTTTATTTGAATCCTTGCAGTAAAAAATGCATAATGCATAATCAGTTTCTCACTATTACAAAGAAACCACAAGTGTTTTTGATCAGCTGAAGAACTAAAAAATGCAAATCAGGTGCCCTGGCAGGAGGGAGGAAAACACTGAACACCACTGAGAGCATTTATTCACAGCCTTGTATCTCAAAAGGTGCTGTTATTAAAGTTTCAGCCTAATTAATTTTTACATGGACTTTACCCACTGGTAAATGAAAAAGTTCCCCTCCTGGAAACCCCTGTAACACGGCATCAAAAGGGTGAGAAAGGATCTTGTCCAGAAGGCCATGTGTACCTATCTATCACAGTACGTAACAACTGACTTCTGTGGTGTACTCGAATATCAGCTACATGAGAGCTATGTAGATAAGATAAAGGGGAAAGAGCATGACCACAGTATCTTTCATAAGAGCATGAAATTATCAGCTGGCAGGTGACTGAAGTCATGTGATGATAAGAGTTCTTAAGAAGATGATGTTTCCTGGAAGTTATACTTATCTGAATAAGAGTTTGTAGAGTTAGATACAGCAGGATGGAACCTCTCACAAAATTATCGTTCCAATAAATATAATATATAAAAGGAATATAATTTTAAAAAGTTCACTGTAAGCTCTGAAGTCCACAAGATCATACACTTGTTGTAATGCCTTGTTACACAGAACAGGCATGCAAAACATTATTTTAATCTTCTCTTCATGAGTGTGAACGTCAGCACAGATAACTAGTGAGTCAAATGCCTCCACTGGCTTTGCAGTTGGATGTACATTGGCTGTATTAGTGTTTGCATGACAGGCCTGGAAGAGCACTTGGGCTCCAGAGACAACTGAAAGAAGATCCCAGTTAGTGTAATGCCCTATAAATGTAGTAAAGGATGAGGGGGACAAGCAGATTCAGGTCCCAGGCCAAACTGGTTCTGCCATCCTCAAATCCTGAAACATCGCACCCTGAAAGCACCTGTCCCATGTACCCGAACAAAAACAGCAGGACATCCATCAATGGGCAGCCAGCTGCTGCTGCATGAGATTATGCAACATAACAATGTTAAAGAAGGTCACTGAAGTAGGAGAGACAGGGGATAAAAATGGACTTGGGAGGTCATGAATTTCAATATTTTAATTTAATACATCTACACCAGAAAATGAATAAGAAGAGGGAGATTAAGTGGATGGATGCATTTTTATTTTCATTAAATGTATTCCTTTTTTCCATACTGTAGAAACAACTACATAACATAGTGATACAATCATGAATTGCATGTGTGTGGGAATTGGGTACACAGTCATGGGAAAAAGAAAGTACGCCCTCTTTCAATTCTAAGGTTTTACATATCGGGACATAATGAACAATCACCTGGTCCTCAGCAAGTCTTAAAATTAGGTAAACATAGCCTAAGAAGAACAACAACATATTACAGAGTGTCATTATTTATTTAACAAACCTAAGCCAAAATGCAGAAGAGGTGTGTGATAAACTATGTACATCCCATGATTCAGTAGCTTGTAGCAGCAATAACTTGAAATAATCATTTTCTGTATGACTTTATGAGTTTCTCACATCATTGTGGAGGAATTTTGGCCCACTCTTTTTTTACAACATTTACAGCATTTCAATTGGGTTGAGGTCTGGACTTTGACTGGTCCATTACAACACCTCGATTCATTTCTTTTTCAGCCATTCTGTTGTAGATTTGCTGCTGTGTTTGGGATCATTGTCCTGTTGCATGACCCAGTTTGGACTAAGCTTTAGGACAGATGGCCTCACATTTGACTCTTTGGTATACTTTAGTATACAGAGGAGTTCATGTTGAATGCAGCAACTGCAAGGTGCCCAGGTCCTGTGGCTGCAAAAACAAGCCCAAATCATCACCCCTCCATCAACATGCTTGACAGTTGGTATGAGGTGTTTGTGCTGATATGCTGCGTTTGTGCATTATGGTCAAACATCTCCACTTTGGTCTCATCTGTCCAAAGGACATTGTTCCAGAAGTCTTGTGGTTTTTTCATATGCAACCTAAGCCATACTGCCATGTTATTTTTAGAGAGAAGAGGCTTTCCCCTGGCAACTCTACCAAACAATCAGCATTTTTTTCCAATTGTACTGTCATGATCTTTACAGACCTCAGTTAGCATGTTAAATGTTAGAGTCTGAGATGTTGCTCTTGGGTTTTTTGCAGTTTCTCTGAGCATTGCGCTGTCCGACGCTGGGGTGAATTTGCTGGAACGTCCACTCCTGGGACGATTGGCAGCTGTGTTGAATGTTTTCTACTTGTGAATAATTTTTCTCACTGTAGAATGATGGACTTCAAATTGTTTGGAAATGTCCTTACAGCCCTTCTCAGATTGATGAGCAGCAACAATTACTTTTTTCAGGTCATTGCTGATGTCTTTTCTCGTTGTAGCATTGTGTTAACACACACCTGAATGATCCAGACCAGCAAACTACCCAAACCTCTGCTTTAGTAGAGGTGCTCACAGTTGAACTGATGATCAGTTAATCAAGTGTATTTGATTAGCAGCATCTGGCCTCTACTTACCCTCTTAATTCCTATGGAAGCAGTAAGGCTGTACTTAGTTTTTCGCACAGTGCTTCTGAATTTTGGCTTCGTTTTTGTTAAATAAATAATGACTGTGTAATATATCATGTGTTGTTGTTCATCTGAGGTTGTAGTTACCTAATTTTAAGACCTGCTGAGGACTAAACTTTTACTGTTTATTGATGACTTTTATTATGTCCTGATATGTAAAACCTTAGAATTGAAAGAGGGTGTACTTTCTTTTTACCATGACTGTAGATATACTGAGCTTTTAAGTCATATAGTACAAAATGTATTTGGTTTCATATGAATGACATTCAACAGATTGAATGTTAAACTACTGCACAGAGGAGTGAAATCCAGTTGTTAAGTATAATTGGAATCTTACATTGAAGAACAAAATAAAAAAACAGATAAAAAAAAAAAATCTTAGTGCTGCAAACTGAGTAGAAATTTGAGGCACTTGTATTTTACTTGAGTATTACCATTTTATGCTACATTTTAGAGGTTAATACTGCACTATCGATCTGTATTTAAAAACCCCATGCATTTAGTATGAGGTAAGTGATATCTGGATTTGGATTGGTCATTAGCATTACCAAGTTTCCTTTTCAGATGATTGCGCTCTGTACTTCAGGAGCCATATTTTTTGCAAGTGATTGTAGCACAGACTTTAGCTTTAGTGAAGTATTTCTTTACATTTGATGCACTGCTGCTGGTTTCCTGTGAGCTATTTTGTCACCAGACTCCTCACTTCCTGTCTTCTCTGTGGCTGCTTAAAGTGTCATAATCAATCCATCTAAGGTCATTTGGCATGAAGCTGACAGCGTCAGCTCACATTAGTTAAAAAGCAAAAACTTGCATGACTTCTTACATAGTTTCTTCTTCAAAAAATATCCTTGTCCTTGTATTATGTTTAAAAAATAGTCCAGCAATTTCCATTAAAACCTAAAAAATTAAAATAAAATCTAACTAGTTTTGTGTGTATTCTTTCCTCTCCTTTCATTATATTGTCTGGGCCCCAGGATGGGAAGGACTAGATTAAACTTGCTAAACTTTATTTTTAAAAAGGTGGTTAATACTAGTACAGTAAAAATGTACTATACACTGACTAATCAGTGTTAACAGTCTAATAATGTCATACATAACAACATGCCAGTCACAAAGACAGAAAGACAGATCTTGAAAATACTTTTTCCATCTCTGACCATAGACTGTTTTTGATCACAGGAACTGCCCACATCACATGTTATGATTGTCCCTGTAGGACCTGTTTCAAGTTCACTTCTGCAGGAGGAAGAGTTTCCTGCTGGTGGGTACAAACAGCACAATTAACAAAATAAAATTGGCCATATAAATGGACAAAACAAACAGTACTGCAAAAAACATCTCTTTCTCCTCCTTTTTTTTTAATAGTTTTGGATCCATTTTCTCATTTTATGCTGCTTCTGCACAAATCCAACATAGATTTCATGGATGAAGCAGTTGAGAAATTATTAGGTTACTCATAAGTGTGGTAGACTTATGAATGAACTAAATAGGGGTACAGTAAAAGATCATTTCTGTCCCTACAGGCACAGTCAACCCAAATGTATGCCACAGGGCTAATTACTGGACCTCAACTATGTGTATCTTTTTTGTAGGGCCAACAAGGTACACATATATTTCCAAGCAGTAAAAGTTTCTTCAAGATTTCAAGTCTCTGTTATACCAAATACAAAAAGAGACTAGCTAAAAAGTATATATATATTTATTTTATTTGAGGGTTCACTGTTTCTTTATTAGTTTTTGTAAATACAAAAATGCATTCAGACCAGTTTTACTCTGTGTCTGTTTTGTGTATTAACAGCAAGGTGGTGCTGTTTCCTTACAGCAAGAAAGTTGTGGATGTGAGATAGATAAAGCTTTGATTGGTCAGTAAGACTGGAAAAATGCTATTTCCACATGTTTCAGTGATAATAATAAAAAATATACAAATCAATGGTTACCTTGCAACTTTTTTTTAAAGAACAAAAACGGTCAGTTTTTGTACTGCTACATTAAGGTACATGTTTGTCAACACAGTGTCAAGATTGGTATCTGTACAAACTACAGTAGTACTAATAAGTACCCCTTATCATTATGGTACTGCAACAGCAGTACCATAGAGACCCTTGTTACCCCTGTGACAAGCCATTATTCCCCTACAGGTACTTTATTTTCAGACAGTGTACACTGCATTGAAAACAAAAAGGCTGAAATAACTACATAAGGACAGTTCCTGTATATGTTTGCAGCATCTTATGCTTGCCCTGAGTTCTTGCAGAGGAAAAACAGCTTGTGGTTCAAGGAACATTTGGGAATCTTGTCTTCTTTCTGTTGTATCTTGTCAAATGGTCAGGAAGTACGTACTTACATGGTATGACACAAGGACACTGGCATCAGAATGATATGCATAATGATAAACAAGAAATGTAAGTATGTTTCATCACTGCAAAACACACACTGGCCTTGAGTCTATATTACATACATTTAGTACTGTTAAGCAATAGGGAACTACAGACTACAGAGAAATGCTCCTTGTACCCCAAATCATTCTGAGGCACTGACTTTTCCTTTATTATTGCTTTGACTTTTACTGCTGACTATTACCATGTACCTTCTTCAGCCAGTCCTTCTCCACATATGCTCTCACCTCTCCCACTGAACACCTTTTTCCTGCATCCAGAGCCAGGAGCTTACCAAACATCTCCATGGCTTCTGGAGTGAACCTTTTCCACAAAGGAGGAATATCCTCCTCAGCATTAGATCGCACTTCCATTCTCCACCAGTCTGCAAACTCCTGGTAGAAGTCATCCGAGTCCATGCAGCGCTCCCAGGGGAAGTAGCCTGTGAGGATGCAGAAGATAACCACCCCGAAGGCCCAAGTGTCCAGGCTTGGCTCCACACTCAGAGGAGGAGCGGTCACTTCTTTCTGGCCCTCCAGCAGAGCTACAGAGCAAAGTTCAGGGGCCATGTAGGGAAGGGTTCCTGTGATGAAGCGTATCAGGGTGCCTTTCTTCTGGGCAAGGCCAAAGTCTGCCAGCTTGACCTGGCTGCAGTGATTGTCCAGCAGGAGGATGTTTTCAGGCTTCACGTCACGGTGGACCAGGCCGTGGCTGTGGATGAACTCCAAAGCACTGGCAATCTGGAGGACACAACGTTTTACTGAGGATTCTGGGATACCCACCTAGAAAAAATTAAAAACGGAGACAAACTAAGAATCGTCACGTATATTTTGTTAATCTGATGTAGAAGCTTTATAAAGTTATTTTTTTTTATATTTCTAGTGCTGTTGAAGTGGATTTCCACTACAGATAAGGGTTGGGGTTACCCCTTGTAGGATCCCAGTAGATGCATCCTATTCACCTTCATATTGATCCCCTGATTTTTTTTTTCTCTAGCTCCAAAATTAGATTGAGATTAATATATTCCAACAAATTCACCCAACAACATTTGTATGGATTGCCTTAAATGAAGATATTCCTAATACCCAGAGGATGAATCTTTTGTTTGTGTCCTCAGCTATGTTGCAATCTTCAGGTTGGGCCAGCAAATATTTCTACAAGTTCCCACAGGATGAACTGTAATACCATAACTTTTCATCAGAATTTCACCAAAATCTGACTTTGTGTTGTTAACTTTTATTTAACCTGGAAGCTCAACTATTTTGCAACTATTTAACTATTTTGAATGAGAATCTCTTTAGGAAGAGTGTCCTGAGCCAAGATAGGCAGCATTAATCTAGCATGGTTTTCAATGACGGTAGAAATTTGAACATCTGACGAAAACCCACACAAGCACCAGTAGAACATGCAAACTCTTCGAGCCCAGGGTGATAACCACTAAGCCACCATGCTGCCCATATGTTGGTTTACTACCAAATATCTGCAAAATTAATAATACTGCCATCATCTTCAACTGTACTTTGTCTTTGTAATTCACAGTTATTAACATGTTACTACACTAAAGTCAAATGCTGAACGATCAGCATTTGACTTTAGTGTAGTAACAGTAACAGTTATTGCCACTATGGTGGCTTTCAAGTAAATGCTGTACCTACATATAAATCTGCAGTGTGGCTGTAGTTCTAGTCTCATTTTGCCATTGTTTGACTCACCTTTGGTTGGATGACAGCAAAAAGGTCCCTCCCAATGACCAGTTCCTGGGCGAAGCAATAATGCTCATTAGACTGGAAAGCAATGCCAAAGAGACCCACGATGCAGGGGTGGCAGGACAGGTGTAAGGAGATGCAGTACTCTCGCAGAAAACCCTGCAGCTTAGTTGAGGTTTTGGGCATCACTTTCAATGCCATGGGAGTCCCTGCAGATCATCCATAATTTGGCTATTGGTATCCCAGTTAATACACATCATCTTAGTCTTACAAAAGAGTTAAACTTATGACCAGTTAACTGTTGGTATCAACCATATAATGTGATAATTACCTTAGACACCATAACATAGTATTTCTAAAACCCTAAACTTCTCCAGGTCACCGCGACACACTCCAGTGGCTTCCAAATTCAGAACCTCCAGGCCTTGAGCCAGCCACCCTCATGCCACCTCATACTCTACATTCATTCTGTCTACTTTGTCTACACCAACATGCTCATTGCTCCACTTTGGCTTGACTCTTTCTCTCTGGGTCACACAGGGTTGAAGGTTTCCACAGAATCAGAAGACTGCATTCACGCATCATATTTTTTCTTCAAGTAGGAGTTTTCCCACCTTTCCTATGCTCACCAAAGTATTCTCTCTCCCAATAGCTCATGTTTTATTTCATCTTGCAAATGTGTCTGCTATGACAAATAGAACATTTTCCAACTGTTTTTTTTTTTTTTTTTTTTTTTTTTTTTTAAAAAAA
>VUQI01021349.1:3983-17235 GCA_015106735.1 Paratilapia polleni
CACTTTTCTAAGGAATAATGAAACTGCCCCAGGCAAATTTTGGGTGCCTAATTTACTGCTTTCTTTTCATTACTAATCACTGAATTAACTCAACTGCTATCTGCTTTGGATGTTCAGAGGCTTTTGTAAACTGGGAAATTTAAGTACAATAAACAGATGCAATCACAAAGCAGGTCCTGACATCAGATTTCAGATATTGTAGCATTTCGGCATTTTAAGAGGACATTTGTCAGCAGTGTAAAATGAATAACTCCAGGTTCTGTCACAATGCACTAACTGACTGAATGTGGGGCAAAAAGGTCTGCACTCATAACAGTTTCTACTCTACACTGAGGCAAAGAAACATTATCGTATTTGTGACGTTCCTCTTGTATGATGGGTATTTTAATTCCCATTATATCCCATGCGTCAGCTCCCACGCTGCTACCTCTTCTCTCCATGCTCCTGAGCCTATCTGGGGATGATAGCTCATTACAAAGCATGATTCTTCCTCTTCTGAGGAACTGCCATTGCCTGTCAGCACAAAGGAATTGCCTGATTGCTCACAATCTGGAGATCAAGAGAGGAGACAAGGAGAGACTGTCCTCACCCTTTGCACACATAACCATGGTGAGAGCCTACTGTTGGAAATGGATACCTACTGATGACTGAGACTGGAGCTCTGAAAGTCAAAGACAGCAGCCCTACAGCCAAAGGTCATACTGGGACTATGGCTTACTTTCATGCATTTCTACTATTTTTTTTAAAAAAAAAAGGCTAAATTAAGTACGATTTCCTGACATTTAGTGGGGTTTTTTTTGTTTTAATTTTTTTTTTTTGTTTGTTTTGATTTTTGTGTTCATCCAAAGATGTAAAACTCCTCCAGGATCTGCTGTTCTGCTTCTCTGGTTAAAGCTCTATTTATGGATTTTTTTTGTCCACTTGGGAGCAGTGTAACAACCCAATACTCACATATTATGACCTTTTCAAATTGTCTTAGCTAAGGTGTTAGCATTCAGTTCCCTATTTACACATTCAGCAGAGACAGAACAGCATTTGCATTGACTTAAAGTCATGTAGTCTAGCCCTTCGGTGATTTAGCTTCGCTTGATTTAACTTCGTTTGGCCTTCACCAACCCCCGCAGAAAATGGTTTGTTTTATATGCTCCAGCATAATCGCCAACTTCCTAACTTTGTCTGCATGCTTTTTGGACATTAGCAGCTAGTGTATTTCTGATGAAGACAGCTACCTGGTCAGTGAGCTGTGGACTGGACTTAAATAGCTGTTGCTGGCAGCTAACCCTGCCTCCCCCTCCCCCCAAACACCTGCCCAACAAACAAGCACAGCTGAAATGCTCTACAGTGTTGATACCTGAATAATCATGGGGATAAAAGATTCAGAACTTCAGGGTCTGAAATGTGAAGACAATACATACAATAAGTGCCTTAAAGCTGCATTCCTTTTAACTGCCAGAAAACTGTTACTTTTCTGTTTTGTCATGAGTTTATGATCTCATTCACTAGTTTCAAGTCTTTAATAGAACATGATGGTCTGCTTGTCTCCAGTAGAATCAAAAAGTAAACCAAAAATCAGACTTGCATGGGTGGTCCACAAGCCAGTGTGCTCCTAGTGCTGTTCCCAAGATAAATGAGGAGGGTTGCATCAGGAAGGGCATCCGGCGTAAAATCTTTCCAAATCAAACATGCACATCATTAAGAATATCATTTCCATACCAGATCGGGCAGGGTCCGGGTTAACAATGATCACCTCCGGTCCTATTGGCCAACAGACTACGTAAAGTTACACTGTGGCGTTGTCAAGTGCTGAGGTCAAAGTTGCTAACGCTCTGCTGACTCAATAAATGCAGAGTTTCAGTCCTCCTCTGGCTTTAACACCAGCATAAAAACTGTGCAGCAGGAGCTTCATGGCATGAGTTTCCATGGCTGAGCAGGTCCTGTAGATGCGATGTGTAGTTGGCACAGTACTTTTGTCCACATAGTATATTGTCATATTAATGCTGTCTGTACTGCCCCAAGATTAATGGGTCTCCCTTGATGGTTTCTGCCCACCATGTACATCCAGTGCATCAGGGATGTAAATGGTTTTTCTAGTGTCCCAGTCATAGAACAAACAGGAGGAGGCCAACTTTCATCATGGATGATGCTTGTTCATTGGGTTCCCTCTGCTAACTAAAGTGTCAATGTTGTAGCACTTTTAGCTGTTACTATGCACTTCATAAGTTTGTGCTTTTATGGCTTTTAACTACTCATCAAGCTTTGAGGTCCTCATTATGTAGATTTGATGCAGTTTTACATGTTTTGTCTGAATGAGTGATGGAGTCACTTTTGAATTAAAGTCACAATAGCAGAATTTTCACCATGACTGAAACATGTGATCTGGCTGTAGCAGGGGAAAGAAAAATATGTGAAAGCAGGAATGATCAATTTTTCCCTTGTATGCACAGGTTACCTATAATAGTTTACATCCTCTCAGATGTGATGCATTTTACTTTGTACTGGCTTTGAGCCTTATTTACCTTATTTTTTTTCTTCATTTCTTTTCTTCTTCACCTTTAGTTTTGTGACACCAAGAGAAATCAATTCCAGGTGACTTGGAATGAAATCCATCATCCGAATCAGGTCAAGGATTCACAGAGACATTGCATTTTGGTGATGGAACAGAGCAGGTGTTATAAAGGTGTTGTATGTGAAAGGTTTAGTCGATGCTAGTCTGATAGCCCCATCCCATTTTGTGTTTCCCTTTCTCCAGGCTGGTCAGGTCGTTGTGTCATTAAGCTACCTCTTGTATGGCAGAAGGACTTGAACTTCATTTTCATGGACTGCAGCTAGTGACAGTAGTTCATTTTCTGCTCTTCAGTCTTGTTTAGCTTGGCATAGGGTGAGAACCACATCTCCACCTGCTGCAAGTTCTGGTTGGAGCTGTCCTTCAGCTTAGAGCAGATCAGCAATAGGGAGACTTGAGATGGGACAGACCAAGTGTAGCTGGTTAGCAGAGACTGAATTTTCAAAATCAAATGGTTACATCCAGCACCATTACTACATGTAACTTTTTTCCCCACAATTTAAAATTTTTACTTCAGTTTTGTCATTTCTGCACATTTTTATTGTGTATTCCATACTTGATATTGATTTCTCTTCTTATTATATACCATTTTTTCAGTATCCATTTAGGCTCAGTGTAGAGTACTCAGTAAAATCCACATAATTTGTGAGCATATTCCAAACTCAGTCTTTCATAATTACCCGTATTTATGCTCATTTTAGGTAGTTTCAATCAAGCATGTCCAGTAATCACAATACTCAAGCAAAGGAACATGTAATTTGAAGGTCAGCTGCACTTGACAAGCCCTGCTGTAGAACCTGCACTCAATAATTTTCAGGGGAAGTAACTGCCTGTTACTGTTTCTCCTTTTGCTGTGTACTCCATAGCTATTTTAGTGAGTTTAATAAGCTAACCAGTGTTGAAGACCGCCTATTCGGTAACCTCTCCATGACACCTACACACATACACCTCCTCATCCTCCACGACCCTGGACTGTTTTCCTCCACAGGACTCCTTCTATTTGGTTCTGAGGACAGTCATGCACTGAAGTAAAATGGTTTTCTCATTGTCAGCCACTTTCTGCACAGCTAATGGCTGTTATATTTCTTCTACAATCCCTTTTAGGTTTCTTGCTAATATGAATGTTCATGCCCCTGGGAGTTGTTCCATTTTACATTTCTCACTCTCTCCCCCTGCTCTGTCTCCTCAGGTTTCTCTCTCATCTCAGTAACAAAGCAAGCAACAAAGCAACACCTCAGCCATGTCACTGCTCTTTAAATAGGACTTAATTTGTTTGAGGTTTCTCTGGTTGTTCGCCCCACCTGAATGCTGCTAGCATCTCCATGTGGGTTGTTTTTCAATTTTTCCGTTTAGCGCCACAGTGGCAACTGTCCTGGTTCCATTTCCATCCTAATTGGTTGATTTTAAAGCTTTAGCATTGCACTTGCTCTACATAAAACTGCTACTTGTGGCTCTTTGCCTGCTGTTTGCAGTATCAAAGCTTTCTTAAGCCAGGAAGCGTGCTCAAAGCATGGCGCAGATGTCCAAAACCCTGCAGAAAGTGCAAATGCCTGCTCTGTGTTTAGTTCCATCTGGACTCAAATGGTGTGAGGGGATGGCGTCAAACAAGCGCGGCTAAAGGGGAGAGTCAGTGGAGTGTCTTGTTGGCCCGGTTCAAAAAGGAATAATGAGAGAGCAACTTTGAAGTGCAGAGTGAGCAGAACATAGAGGAGAGGACCTCTGTATTCGAAGCCCTGCTCTAAGTGGGTCATACAGTTTGCCTTTGTTAACAGATGCTGTTTGTTTTAGTCTTTGTCTCACTCTTCCTCAGAAAACAAACACTGGCACCCAGTGTGTCTTCTCTCCTACCACGCTGTTTAGACTTCCACATGGCTGAGTAATTTTATGTTAATTACAATGTTACAAACATGTTCTTTTTTTTGTCTCTGCAGGCTGAATGAATTGCTTTCCAAAACTTAATTTCTGTTTGCCCAATTCTTGCCGGAGGTGGATTTGATTCAAGACTGTTACTCTGTCTGTAAAACCATCTTAAATCTCACTCTCCAATATAAAGTCTGTATATTTCTTTTTCATTGTGATATACTTTATTCTTTAGTGATGCAATTCCCTCTGGTTGGGATACACGGTTACAGGAATGAATTGATACTAAATAATAAAGGAAATGATCTTTGGAAATAACTCACCAAAATCTCAGTCAATCAGCAATATTAGAGACCTCAGTTTTGAGGGTTTGTTGGACGTCACACTGTGTAAAAGTGGTGTTAAAGAGTCCCCGTCGCAAGCTCTTGACAATATAGCAGTTTAGAGGTTGTCATTTACTAAGCATCATCTATATCACCTTATAAAAGTGCAGCAAGTAAGCAAACGTCTTTTCTTTTTGAAATTTCCAACATTGTAAATTATGATGCTGCAATGACTGTAAACAAGTGTAGAATCCAATCACAACCAACTGTGAGAACGTTGGCAACAACTCTCACTCATCATAAAGGACCACCATAAGTCCTATTTAAATCTATATTTACCTGAAGGACAGGCATTGACCACTGACAGTGTGTTGATTCAAACTGGATTCAAACAGCAACAGCAATGACAAATTTCCTCAGTGAGTAATATGGATGCATTCCAACAGTTAGCAGTTCAATATTCAGGCCAGAGAAACATTCCTTTGTAGTAACATGTTTAGGAGTATACCATTTTCCAACCACAACTAGAGAAATCCCTTCACATTTCTTCTTTCTGCTCAGATTAATGTCCCTACTCACCCAAAAAGTCCTGAGGCCAGGTACGGTCAAACTGCGGTCCGAGAAGTGAGAGTCTGGCAAATGCTCCTCTGCCTTTGCAGCAGGTGAACTAATGAGAGATCAGTGGTGGTAGCAGTGGCTCAGTGAATGTGATGGAGGTAATACTGCGTCGTAGACAGAACTCCAACACAAGACTGTGGGTGTTTTACACCCCTAATATCTATACATACTTAGTTGATTCTTCATTTTGGTACATATTTGACTGATATTGCCATACCTGGCACCATGTTGCTGGAGTAGCTAAAAAAATCTAACACAATACACTACCAAGATGTGTGACCTTCGTCGGATAAACTCACTAACTTTTTCTTATGGAGCTTAAATTGCACTTCTTTAAACCCATAATCCTATGTGTCTTTCAGAACTTCAATTTCATATTTGCACCCCAGGGTCATGCTCCATCTTACTTTTCTTAGAGATAGGCAGGTACAGCAACTTTGGGTCTATGCAGAAAATCCTCACCCTCACAATTCACACTACTCATTCTTCTTTAGCACCCTTTAGCCCACAGACCACATTCATTTGACAGTTCTCCTGGCCTTTTCTGCAAAAGGCAGTATTTTGATAGACAGCCCCAGGAAGTCAGTTTTTTCATTTTTGTTTTTAATATCATCAAAGATGCGTCATGCTGTTGCCATCTCAGTTTTCTATGTCATTCTCTTGTCTCCCATCTCTCCCAATTCCATCTCTCTCTCTCCACAACCAGTATCCGACCTGTCTGCTATGATGACCATTAAGGCAGGGCCAGTGGTGCCGGTGGGCCTGCTGCTTCCCTGCTCGCGTCTACGTTGCACCGCAGCAAGCTCGCTGGCCTGGAGCCGCTAACAAGCTGTGCATTCAGACAGTTGATGCTACAAATGGAGCTGTGCAGTGGACCAACTACGAAGATGAACAACTGAAGCGCTGCTGAATCCCTTTGGCATGGGAGGGAAAAAGGCCTCCCACTCTCTGCTGCTGAAGCCAAGACTGGGGCTGACTTACATTTACTTCCAGTATGGGAATATATTCTTTATGTGTGCATGTGTCACTGTGTCATTTATTATAATTTCATGTACACTGCAATATCATGCACTGATATTTAAATTGTATTGCTAAAATAATTGCCATTCCAGAAATTCTGGTTCTGGTAAACTAAACTATATCTACAGTACCGTGAAAATAAAACAAAACTGCAGGAATATTTATAGGAAATATTATCGAGACAGGAATGCATAAAGAGGCAACCCAACAGATAAGCAGAGGTCTCAGACAGCTATGAAAAAGAAGATATGCTAACGTGTACTGTTTCTTATCCTGTGCCTGTGCTTCAGTTTTATCTTGTTTGACTCTGTCCCAAACCTTTTTCGTTTGTGATGCAGGTAATAAATGAACAATCTAAGCATTCACTATATTTGAAGTGTATGAGAGCATTGTTGCAGTTTGTCATCTCTGAACATGATAAAGCACTAAAAATAGTATAAAAACAACTGCTCTGTCCTCTGTAAACGTGTGTTTCTGTTGCTGACTTACCCCACCAGGACCATTTGGATATTGCAGACATGGGAAATGGCGTGGGGCTTTATGTTAAAAATTTTCATCTGGCCCCTGCAGTCCAGTGACTGCTGGACCAAAATATTTGCAGAGGCTTATCTGTGCACCGTAAACCACCGTTAACCGCCATAAACCTAACACTGTTGTGTTAGTGGAAAACACTAACCTAGCATGGTGTCTGGGATAGCTCGTTAGCTCAGAAATTTGTCAGACATAGAATGTAAATTTTCACATTTAGTTCTGCAGTGCTAAACACTGACAGTACAATGCTAGGTCTTCACTAGACAAAAAATGATTAATGTCACTGCAATATTCTTTCACTGTGATATATGTCTCATGTTTAAAAATAGTCATAATCTCTCACCCCCTCCTCTTAGAGGTTGCCTGACCTCCAGTGGAAGGACTAGAGCTCCTGCTAGAGATGATTGTGATTGTGTATCACAGTTTAGAAAGATAGCCTTTGGCCAGTCTGCTTTCTCAGTTAAAGAAATGAAGATTCCATACCAACAAATAGCAGACAATCGGGAAGCTTTACAGTGTTTAAAACCAGCAAAAATCTTAAAACCTAAAGTCAGCACAAAGGCCTCATCACCAGTGACTGCCTTGTAACTGTTGCATTTATAATATTGATTTATTCATTATTGAACGTCTATGTTTTGTACTGTCTGGATACTGTTTGTGTTGTACTATGGTCTTTTTTTTTTTTTTTGGTCTACCTGTCCAGGGACAAAAGATGCAATTTAGTGGCTAGCTAATTCTAGTCCAATTACTTTTAATTGTGTGCTGAGTAAAAATAAACAATAAAACAAACAAACAAACAAACAAGCAAACAAACAACAAATACAAAGGAGGTACTATCTTGTAGTGCTACTTTGTGGCGAAATTTCCCGGCTGTGGGACTAATAAAGGATTATTTTATCTTATTCAGTAATTGGACTTTACAAATAGAAAACAAAACCTGCCACCACAAAGACAAGCAGCGATGAACAGGCCATTTATTGACTGGTGATATGCATATACGTCCAACCTCCCAAGCCTAATGGGAAATGTATAAATGTGGAAGAAAAAAAAAGTGGGAAATGGATCAAATATAGAATGGAAGTTGCCTTACTGCATTAAATAAAATAGAATAAAATAAAAAAATTAAAAGGAACATTTTCAAGCCATTGATAGTCTCATCTGAAGTTTAAAGCAGTTTTGTTTAATCTTGGACAGAGGCATGTGAACATACTTTGATTTGAGCCTTAGTCAACAAACTGAACTCCAGTTAGAAGCTGTTTTCAAGCTTTCAATCATCTCACAATTTTTTTAGCAATAAAATCTCTTGACCTTTCTGTCACATTGCACATTCATCTGATAAAATGTGATGACAATAATAACAATTCTGTTTAGTGGTGAAGTGCTGAATAAATTAATACATAGAGCACATGAGGTCATTAATTCAAAAACAGAAGCTACTTTAATTTGTATGCACATATTACTAACTGGAGCATATGAGGAAAAAATACACTTAATGATTCAGTGTGTGTAGTTTGTATATTTGGACATCCAGCACCATGAGTTCCTTCCCAGATTCATCATAAGTACAGCAGCTGACCTGAATCTGCCACGTTTTACTGTACTTTAATAAAGATGAGCTTCTCCTTGTTACCAAACAGTGGAGAACCATTACAATTACACACCAGGTATTAATGTAGCTGGTAATAATAGCAGGGAAAAGGAATAAGGATGGGAGGGAGGCAGTTAAAGGAAAAATAGGATAAAAGAGGGAAGGAGTTGGATACAGATGAAGAAGGGAGGTGGTAAAATAGGCACAATAAAGAGAAGAAAGATGAAGCAAGAGGAGAAAGGAAACTGAGGAGCTGACACAAGCAGTGTTGGTGGCTGTGGCACACTTCAGAAGGTTTGCTTTTTCTGCCTCTTAATTTCTCTCTCCTGCAGTCATTCTCCCATCTCGGGCTATCCTTGTCTTGGGTATTCAACCTCATACTGACTGGCTTCCTGTTTATTAACACACACACCTTAAACTCTACATGTAACCTTCCACTTGACAGAGAGCAGAGTCCGGACAGCACCCAGGGGAACAAAGAGTGTGTCGTGTTTATCCCTAAAGGTGCAGTCCTATCAGCCTCTATAATCAATGGAGGTGGCGGGGAGAGCGCAGCCGCAGCTCTCAGGAGAAAATGAAGTTCAGGCACCTGTCAAGTCGGCAATAAAGAAATACAAATAGCCTGTTAATTGCAAAAGCTTTGATGCCAGAGAGAAGATCAAGTTAAAGAATGTAATAAACCATCTGAAAATGAAGGTGTTTTTTTTTTCTTGTGCTTTACTAAATAGAGCTGCTCAGTGAAGAGGCTGCAAATCTGACAGTTCAGAGCAATATGCTCACATGAGACCTGTGCAGACTGAGTCAGGTCTTTCACAGGATGGGAACTAGTTTGTAATTTTTGTCGATTTAGCATTTACATACCATTAAAATAGCTAATGTGAAACTTTTTTTTGCTGCGACTATTGCAATAGCACTGAGAGATATGAGCCCAGAGCTTTGATGGACATCACCTTGTTATGATATGCCACACATCAATACATGTGGTGCAGGAGAGGGCAACATCAGGGGAGCTGCCAAGCATATTTTAATGTTCTAAATGTGCTGAACAGTCAATTGTGCAAGGAGAAAAGGGCTGAAAAAGCTGGCCTCGCCATGACGACGTCCGTTCACTGCAATCGTTAGGATACCAATAAACAGATTGGCTGTGATACTGGGGAAAAGGTACCAGGCTCTGCAGATTTGTCTCCCTGTCCCGCCTTAATGATTTCTCCCAATGATAGAGGGTAACCTTGAGTCCCGCGGGGCTTCTCTCCACACAATGAAGAAAACATGTCTGGTAAAATGAGCTTTTTTTTTCTTCCCACGTCGCAATCATTGTCATGAGAGTATCTCATGATGAACGTTTTACTCTGAGTAGTGAACTCATTCAAGCTATGCACTGAGATTGATTTCATGCCCTTGATTGTTGATGAATAGGTGCATGTGTGCATCATTGTGTGTTTGTGTGTGTGTGTGCGCGTGTTTGTGGTCTTTGACAGAGATTAAGAGAAAACACAATAATGGGCTCTTATCACTTTATTAATGGACAATACTGGCTTTTCCTTGATGACCTGTCCTCGTATGACCTCAGGCAGTGTAAAGATTTCTTGCCTTAAATTGAAAGCAAGGACTGGAATACAAAGTGAGACCAGTAAACCACATTAAAATATGTGGGGTTCCAATGGACTTGGGCACGCATGTGTGTGATCACTATCTGCGCCCCAGCTCAGCTTTCCAATATTTCCTCAATGACAGCTGCCTCCATAAAAATTGCTCTGTTAAGTAATTCACAAATATGTGAGAAGACAGTGTGTTACCCAATTAAGCCAAAAAAAGACCTCAAATTGCCGGAGGAGCGCTTTGAAAAAACATGTGTATGCGTGCAGGAGAGAAAGAGCAAGCACAAAAGTAGCTGAGACTCTGAGACAAACTGATGCGCACTCAGGCCCGAAACATTAAGGGCAGTGTGAACACGGGCCAGGAAGGAAGAAGGGAGGGGGGACAACTGTGCTTGAGCACAGTACAAAGCAACCGTACCTAGTGTGAGTGCACCCTCACTTGTGGTTCTTAGATTCAAAAAAGTAAAATGGGAGGCAGAGCCTTCAGCTTTCAGGCCCCTCTCCTGTGGAACCAGCTCCCAGTTTGGATTCAGGAGACAGACACCCTCTCTACTTTTAAGATTAGGCTTAAAACGTTCCTTTTTGATAGAGCTTATAGTTAGGGCTGGATCAGGTGACCCTGAACCATCCCTTAGTTATGCTGCTGTAAGCTCAGGCTGCTGGGGGCTTCCCATGATGCACTGAGCACTTTATTTTTTCCTGTTTCTTGTTCATCATCTCTCTCTGCTCTTCTTTTCTCTCTTCTCTTTCCCCTCACCCTCCAAACAGGAGATGCCTGCAACTCCCCGAACCTTGTTCTGGTCTTTTCTTGTTAAAAGGGAGCTCTTTCTCCCCATTGTCTCTGAGTACTTACTCATAGGTGATCATCTAATTGCTGGGGTTCGATCTCTGACATTGTCTCTGTTTTACAGTTTGTTTGGCCTGTTTACTTGCTGATAGCTTTTGGTTTCTGTTGAGTTTTGCCTTCACTTTCAGTGATTAAGTTCAAGTGCTAAACAACTACTTGGTTAGGTTTAAAACAAAGATTGTAGTTTGTGTTAAAAAGTATTCCATCCCTACAGTCACCCCGTATGCTGGAAAAAGGGCGAGCTGGGAGTGACAGACATGTCTCAATTTTTCCCTAACTTTGTGCATAAACGTGACACACCACTGGCTTTTCCACAACTGCATTATTTGATGCCACAGGAACAACAACAAGTTGTAATTTAATGATATTTTTGTAGCCTTTTCTCTGGAAATAAGTACTGTCAAATACTTTAATTTTGTACAATTAATAAGGAATATGCAAAAAGCATTAAGAGAAAGTATACAAATAGCCTATATACAAATGTTTTTTTTTCTTTAATTTAGGATAAAGAGCTAGTAAATGATACAGCAGTTATATAGCTGTGTTAGTAATTTTCTTTAAAGAACTGTTAAAATGGATGGCTACCTGTCTTATCTTTGTAATGGCTATGAAGCAGTCAGTTAGCTTAACATAAAGACAAAGAGCAGAGGGGAACTGCTAGTCTGACAGTCCAGAAAAATAATAATAAAATAAAAAATCTACCTTCACGATGCACCAATGCATACACTACATCTTTTTTGTTTTTAATGTCTGCTAAAATCCTTCATCTTCCACCACAGTTCTGTGTTTGAAAAAGGAAATTGCATATTTTTGCACATCAGTACAAACTAAGAAATGCTATAGAAAAGAAATACTAATACAGTTCTAAGGTTGTTTATTTTTTTATTGTTATGAAAAACTGAATAAGACACATACTGAAGAGTAAATAAAGATAATGGCTAACACAGTTCAGAATAAATATTCAGCCTCCTTCATGTTTCTTACATTTTATTGAGTTATAGAACTAATTTGAAAAGGATAAAATTGCCTTTTTTCCAACAAGGGACATTCACTCCCTTATAATGATAAAGCATTCTTTCATAATGAAAATGATTGAAATTACATTCCTGATTTACAAAAGACGCCTTGCTCTGGCTCCAGACTATGTTCAGGTTTAGCTTGTTTGCTTTAATTATCCTTGAGATGTATTTAGAACTTGAATGGAGTCCACCTGTAGCTCATTAATTGGACAGTTTAGAAATTTGCATACCCGGGTAAATAAGGTCCAACATTTCATGCTGCATGCTTGAGAATCAAGTCTAAGAAAATCTTCTGACGTCTGAGATAAAATCATGCTGAGATCAGGGCATGATTATAAAACCAACAAAAATGTCTGTGTTCACAGAAACATCATGGCCTCAGTAGTATAAAATAGAAAAAAAGCTTGGATCAGTTAGTATGTTTCATAGTGACTGGCATCTGGCTAAGTTCAGTAACTGAGTAGAAATGGCCCAGGTAAAGAAGATCACCAAGAACACACCGGTTACTTTAACTAAGCTTCAGAAATCTTCTGCAGGTACAATACTCATTCAATCAATCAGATTTTGATGGAAGGCAACAAGAGTCTCTCATGTGATGAAACAAATTTTTAAGACAAATTCTTTTTGGGCAGAGCTACGAGGATATTATCCATTGAACAGCAGGCATTGCACATCATGTGGCAAATAACATGCCTTTGCTGGAGCACTGTCGTGGAAGCGTCACAAGGGCTATGAGATTTAGCCAGAAGCAGAAGTCATCTTTAAACATGATAATGTTTCAAAGCAAAAAGCAAACACAATACTGGTGTGGCTTTGGGACACTTTCTTCATCTACCAGCATGTACCACCGGTAGATAGAGGAAGTGTCTGATGTCGGGAAATCCTGGCTGGACAAAGCTGGACTGAAAGACAGCACAGAGGCACTAATCATGGCAGCACAGGAACAAGTCCTAAGCACACGATCGATAGAGGCTGGGGTCTATCACACCAGGCAAGATCTGTACCGAGTATGGCCTGGAAGTCCCAACGTCAAAGGTGGTTGAGAATGACCGAGCTAAGATCCTGTGGTACTTCCAGATACAGACAGACAAACTGGTGATGGCTAACCAACCGGACATAGTAGTGGTAGACAAGCAGAGGAAGAAGGCCGTAGTGATAGATGTAGCAATCCCGAGTGATGGCAACATCAGGAAGAAGGAACACGAGAAGCTTGAGAAATACCAAGGGCTGAGAGAAGAGCTAGAGAAGATGTGGAAGGTGAAGGCAACAGTGGTCCCCGTGGTAA
>VUQI01021354.1:0-10742 GCA_015106735.1 Paratilapia polleni
ACCATTGGGGTTTTCTGTCTATATTGTAGGGTCTTTACCCTAAAATATAAAGTGCCTTGAGGCAACTGTTGTTGTGATTTGGCGCTATATAAATAAAATTGAATTGAATTGAATTGAATTCTCCCAAGCAGCAAAAAAAAAATCAGTGTCTGCACATATGCAGCTCTGCTGTTCCTTTTGTCTATGCCACATAATTTGTGTTACAGTGGCTGGATATCAATACATTAATCAACTGCTCTCCAGCCTCCCCTAACTTACAAACAGGTGTAGGAGTGCAAATTGTTGTAAGCCTACCATAATACCACAGGACTTGACATTAAAGGTTGTCCACTTATTAGGGACAAGTGAATTTTTCCACAGACAAGCAGAACAGAAATTCCTTTCATTAACAAATACAAATACTGTAGGTTTTCATGTTATTTGCCACTCATTACTTTCTGTTTACCACTCAATCACCCAAAATAATTTAAAATTAGGTTTATAAATGCTCCTCTAATTCTCATTTTACTACAAGATTATATCTCTCACCATATATAAATTACATATATATTGACTGTAGTTTTTACCTGCTTAAGTGACTTTTGTACTTAGACAAATGAAAAGTAAATTTACTTGCCCAAGTGAGAAGTGCCTAAAGTGCCCCATTCAGAACTGCTCTGATTTTCAAAGGTAACACTATGGAATCTGTATCCCTACATGGATCAGTGACGTTAGTGTGATACCTTATATCATAATTATGTTATTTGAATCCAATACAGTTATTGAATTGGATCGACAATTTTCTACTCAACCAGAAAAAGATAAACAACTGAATTTCCCTCAACACAGGACCCAATGAGCCACAATAACAACCCCTAACCATATGACTCGTCACTAAGAGAGACAAAGATAACATGACATGAAGAGCCCCGAATCCAGAAAGAGTGTTTCTCCTGCTATGTTGCCACCAGATAGACCTAAAAGTACTTGTCAAGTCAAGTCAGTTTTATTTATACAGGTCAGTATCACAAATTTTGCCTGTACTCATTGTCTCAATTGTCAGTAGTGGTGAGGACCTACTGACCAAGGAGGCCAAGGAGGGACAGACCATGAACTGTCAACAGAATGTGTTAAAACAAGTCTGATCCGAAGGATTCAACTTCAGCTTAGAGAAACTGAAGGCTCTGCTTCTAACATGTTGGTGGAGTTCTTGTAGAGTCTAGACCATGAGCAGTTTTTACAGCATATTAATTTTGACTCAACAGTGTAAAAGGCAGCCAGTTATTATGTCCAGTAAACCAAAATCTTGTTAAATACTAAATCATACTGTATGATGTCTGAGGTTTGCTTTACATGGTGTTATCCCCCTGCTGTCCAACGCTTGTAGAAATAGAAAAACACTCCAATGAAAGATAAAGAGAAGCTGCACAAAATATACTGCTGAGTCATTGCTAAAAACTCAGTCAAACAGCTCTTTCTTTTACTGGTTGCATCTGTTTTCAAATTTAATAGGCCAGGAACCTGAAACACTGCCAGCTGTCAGCATGGTGTGTCCCATTTAGCATATCAACTATGTCCTGATTTCTTGAGATCCTTAGCTTTCTGGATTTTTGGGGAATCATGTCATAGAAACACTTTTGACTTTTGACTACATGTCATATCCAGTACTATTAAGTACTCACGGTTTTTCTTGTACATCAGAATCTCAAAAGAGTTCATCTCATAGCTCTCAAAGGTCTGTCGAACTTTCTCACTCGTCTCCTTGTCCGTCAGCTCTCCATACATGAAGCTGCAGGAGAAAATCAAGTATTTGCAACAGTGACACAGTACACATTCACTCAGGATAATCAGCTCTCAGTAATCCAACAAAGGTGTGTGCAGATGTGTTGTGGTACCTGCAGGTGCTGCTCTTTTGCATGACCTCAGCACGATGGTAACCAGACAGTTTGCAGAAGCCATCGTTGCTGTAGACAATAGGCCAGTCCACAATCTGAGCATTTCCCAGCACAAAATTGGTATCTGACCACAGAAACCAATAAGTTATAATCTGCCCATACTTCACGACATCACACAACACAAGCATTATAAGAATCCTACATACCTAATATTTCTGCTAATATTTCTGCACATTAAGGCTGTTTTAAAAAATCTTGCTTGTCCAATTGTACAGAAGCTAAGCTAAGCTAACTCTTACTTAAGCAATGCATTGATTTTTGGAAAATTATTGCTAATTACTTCCGTGGTGGTAAGAAATAATAATTAATTAATTACCTCACTTTTGCAGCTCTACAATCAATGTTATGCTAATCATGATGATTCATTTCATTAATTAACCAGTCAGCTGACACAGAGCAAAATGCTGAACCAGAATTTAACAAACAGTAAGAATGCAGAAATGTGTTTGCCTTGTTGACTGCCATTGGCCTATCAGCAAATAAAGGACATTTGTATGGAAGGAACTGTTGCTCATTCAAAGATAGTTTGATGGAGGGCAGTTATTTAATTATTTATGTATCCTTGTTTCTCTGGTACAAAAATTGTAAACAAATAGAAAAAGAACAGTGGCATAAGTACCAGCTACTCCCTTTTTTCTTTTTCTTTTTTTTTAGTTTTAATGGACATTTCTGCTTGACTGTCTCTCAGCAGTAGAAATGTGAGTAATCAGGCATAAACCAGGACTTATTAAGACATGAAGACAACCCTATTTAATATTAAGGGCACACACAGGTTTGTTACTAATATTCAGACTCGACACAAAACAACACACAGCTAAAGGCCACAGTCCACCACCAG
Source organism: Paratilapia polleni (assembly GCA_015106735.1). NCBI lineage: Eukaryota > Metazoa > Chordata > Actinopteri > Cichliformes > Cichlidae > Paratilapia > Paratilapia polleni. The sequence goes on from VUQI01021354.1 coordinate 2,773, forward strand.
CACAAACACACCAGTTTATAGCTGCATTGGAGAGATCGTCTATCTCTGTATGTATGTGTGTGTGTGTGTGTGTTTGTGTGTGCATATGTGTAACAGGTTTATATTGCGTTCATTACAGCTGAACTGCAGCTGAACCACAGCTTTGCAGCATCCTTCTCTAAGGGGGGGCTCCTGGATGCATCCTATAGGCTTGTGGTGACCTCTTTAAAGCTGAGCAATAGCAGTGAAAATCAAACTTTACTACTATATGTCTTGGGTACTACCTGAAAGGTGTCCATAACACTGAACATCAAAAACTCTCACATCATGAAACTTTGTAACTGTCTGTTCTAGCATAGTCTCATTGGGACTGGATTTATTCTCTAGATGGGGGTAACTGTAATATTACCAGTGCTGCACAGTGACTTTAATCCCCTCTGGGGTGTGTATGTCATTTGAATTTTTTAACTTCATTTTTTATATGTATATAATTAGAGCTGCAGTTACCTACTTTTTCCTGTGTACTGGTTGCTGCTCCTGTAATTTAAATCCTGTCTGGAGGGACAGAGGGCCAGTATTTCTGTGGGTTTCCTATCCTTTTCCTTTATTTTTCCTCAGTGTTTTTATATTAAGGTCGGTTTGAAATTTGTTAAAGGGAAATACCTTTCACTATGTCCACTATGACAGAAGATAAATGTAATTTATTTTTGTGAGCTAGCATTTGTGCAAAATCTTTTCAATCTTACACCATATGCTGAATAAGCTATTAGCTCCACTTTGCAGTCTACCCAAAGATGCGCAGACAGTTATCCCTGATGCTGAAAAAAATCAGATTGATTGTCAGGAAGTATTTTGATAATGAATGATTGTCAATGTATTTGACTGAGCTATGACTCAGAGATGGGGTATGATTTCTAACTCAAATTCACCTCACGCAGTATCTTTGTCTCACCTTTAACAGCCCTGGGGAGGCTTCTGTCGTTCTCTTTTGTTTCTGTCCTAGTGAATGTCACTGTCTATTACAGACCCAATTTCACCCAAATCCGTGTAAGTGAGAATTAAATTCCTTCTCCACCTTCACCAGTAATGATAATCCTGCTTGAATGAAGCTTTGGACTGCATCTTATATGGTTGATTTTGTTCAGACGACATTAAAACTTTGATAATATTAGCTTTGAACAAATTTGCGGCAATTCATAAAATATGCATTAGAGAAACTGAACACATATTGCATGTGGATAGCCTTTTTAAAAATAATAAATATATATAAAATACTATTTTTTGTACTTTCAGAATCTTTTTTTACTTTGAGCTATGTCCAACATTTTTAAGTCTCATGTTATGTGCTCAAGCTAAACGCACAGAAATAAATAGTATGATATCATCAGTTTTAACATAGTAGTGGAGATATGTGGTCAAGTGGTAGCTAAATTATTAAAAAGTTATATTGTCTTCAATGTTTCCCACCATCAGTACTGGTGTATCATTCATCTAGTCCTTACCATGTTCTAAAGTTATTTAAATACAACATCTTATTAACAACAACACATGACATTTTTCACTGTGTCATTATTTATTTAACAAAAGCTAAGCCAAAATGCAGAAGCTGTGTGTGAAAAACTAAGTACACCCCATGATTCAGGAGCTTATAGAACCTTATAACCTTATAACCCTTCCCAGATGGAAGGGCAGCAACAATTGTTTCTCTAAGAGAAACAATTGTTGCTGACATTTTTCCTCTGTGGCATTATGTTAACACACACCTGAATGCTCGAGACCAGCAAACTGCCAAAACTTTCATAGAGGTGGTTACACTTGCTGATGATCAGTTAATCAAGCGCATTTGATCAGCAGCACCTGGCATCTACCTATCCTCTTAATTTGTTTGGAAGCGGTAAGAGTGTACTCTGTTTTTCACACACTGCTTCTTTATTTTGGCTTAAGTTTTGTTATAATGACATGGTGTAATATGTCGTGTTGTTGTTCACCTGAGGTTATATTTATCTACTTTTCAGACCTGCTAAGGACTAGATGATTTTTATTATGTCCTGATATGTATAACCTTAGAACTGTAAGAGGGTGTACTTTCTTTTTTATATGACTGCACGCTGCACTAAGGAACTGTTCAGATATCAAGTCTATTTTTATGACTTTTAGAAACACAGTACAATAATAGCTTTATGAATATCGGTGTGTTTGCACTTTTCCTAAAAACATACTGAACATTCTAAACTTGTAAAGGTAGACTTTAATGCCGAGCAGCTGTATTTAACCACAATAGACTGCAGACACAGACGATATGAAAGATGGATGTAGCCACAATCACCCACTGGTCAGAGAAGTCCCATTATGAGCCTCGAGCTCAGCACTTGCACCATCTCCATCTTGATGTTTTGAAACCCGACGTGACAAGCAAGGGATGGATCTGATCATTAAACTGAGGACACTGGATGCACACTGCCAATGAGCATCCCAATGGTTTATTCTCCTTTCTGATTCTGATAACGACCACAATTTACAAAATGAATTTCATGTTTTATTGAATGTGACCTGAGACTAATGGCTGAGGGCTGTTTTCTCATAGACTTCTATAGAACCAGAAGTGTTTTTGCAGCCACAGGTATCACCCCCTGCTAACCATTAGAAAGAATGCAGTTTTAAGGCACTTTCACATTGGCTTCATTTTTTAGATGCAGAAGCTCCATTCATCTTTTATACCGACTATGATTGTAGAGGTGTACTTAAGAAAGAATGTGTTATACACCTGTAAATAAATGGTCTTTATTTAAAACTTAACTGTATTGTTGAGCTTTTCTCCGTTTCTATTATAATATCAAGACAGTCAGTTGTGCATTCAGCTATGATTTGCTGAATATTTCACACATCTACATCCATATTTCAATGAGATGAGATGAATCCCAGCAGAGAAGAAGCTAATGTGTGTTGTACAGTTGCTGTGCAGCCTGCAGGCTTTAACATGCTCCAAAACAACCTCCAAGGACTTTACCTACATGCCTGCTCCAATGCAAAATACATGACAGAAACCAGTGTCATATAGTCCGGGATGGAGCTTCATTTTCAAAATGAGGAGTACAAAACACAGTCATAAGCAATACGCCAATCAGAAGTGCATTATACATTAAGAAACTGAAATAATATTAAGTTCAGTTTCTAATTTCATTTTGTTGGATATTTTAATGAATGTCTTCTCTTTAATCGCTTGCTTTATGTCGTGATGATCATGCTTTTGATTATATACATAAACTATATGCAGAAAACATAAAAGCAACTAAAGCCTCAATCTTTATGTGAAGTTAAAACTAACCAAATATATAAAATGACAAACTATAGCAGTGTCTTCTATGATCATTTCCATGACCCTGTGACCTTTCCTGTTAGCTTTACCATCAGGACAAATATTCCATATTGTGTGGTTTAATGAACAAGGGAACCTCTTGGGGCAACGTGCAGCTCTTTAGACTTAACGGCTTGATTTTGTCTTCATAATCTAATGAACTGGGGTGAACTGGGCTCAGCAACAGTATCTCATGTTAATTAATTGTTCAGTAGAAACCTGATTTGATTATAACTGATTAAATTATATTACCAGACACTGCAGAAAACAGTGTAGCTGTCAGAAAATATAGTTCTGCTATAAACCTGGTTGTAGCTGAATGAGATGGAATTACAGGTGTGTTTGGAGAAAACCTTAAGGACTGGACAAACTGTGCATAAACAAGTGCAGCTTCCCTCCTGCCCTCAGGGAACAAAATGTCAACCTGCCTAGCTTTGTTACCTGTGGCTGTTGTGTTGATCAGCTCTGCAGCATATACCTGAGATAATTCCCTCATTTTAAAAGTCATTATTTTTTGCCATTTTGAAATGCAAGAATGATACATATAAGTCCAGCGAAGTCTACTCAAACCTGGGTGTGTGAATATATACAAAAGCCAGAAGAAGGGAAGGGATACATGTACACAACAGGATATGGAAACAATGGTCTGTACCTGTCTGTCTATATGATAATGTCCAAACTGAAAAGTCGAAAAGGGAAAAGTAGTTAAAGGAGCAGGGATAGCCGAAGCAGTGAGAACAAAGGTGAATGCAAACTACTGCTGATTTATTTCAGCAGTCTCCAGAGAGGTTAACCAGACTACCTAAGAGTTAGCCTGTCAGATGATGGTGTTAGCAAATCTACAGTAAATCTACCTAACAATGTCTGGGTCCACCTCTGTCAGTCACTGTTTCAAAATAAGATCCTATTGAGAATGTTTTTTGTCTGCCAGAATGCACAAATAAATTCTGCAGGTAAAAGTCTCAGTACCTTCACTGAGAGAAATGGTAAATGGACTGGTACTTATATAGTGCTTTTCTACTCAGTTTCTGTGTACTCAAAGCGCTTTATACTACAGGCCACATCTTTTCTCATCTGGGGGAACTATCCCACTGACACTCTTACCAAGTTTCTGCAGTTTTATTTTAGTTTTCTGGCAATTTCCCCAAATTCAGATTCAGGATACCCAGAAGGTCACCATTTCCTGTCATGGTTAAATTTGGTACACTACAAAAAGAATTTATGTATTTGCATCCCATTGGTCTAGGCAGTATGAACACTGACACTGATCATCTGAATCTATTTTAAATATAAAGTATATTATTTTATTGAGTAGTATTCAGCAGCACATTTAATTGCTATTAGAAGGTGAAGAAAGTAGGTTCAAGACTTCCTTTCAAAATGCCAAATGAATGCTGATGAGAAGAAAGCTTTGATGTTGGGCAGTAGGTCAGCAGTTCAAAATAAATTCATCAAATTCACAGTTACATAAACTAAATATAAGCAACAAATCCAGTGGAAGTTTGGCATCCTATCTTAACTTCTTTGTCAAATGATCATTAAATTGAAATAAAAAATTTGGTTTACTTCAGTTAAGTCTGATTTTTGAGTTAGCAAGGCATATTCTCTATTTAAAGGAAATAATTACTTAGTACTTTCAAACTAAAGGTAAACACACTTTAAAATATAAACTAGTTATTTTTATGGAGATATGTGGATGTAGCAAAACTTCAGGTCACTTTATGAAACTGAATTGTAAGCAAGACACCGAATATAGCCTTCTACAAATGAAGGTTAAAAGACACTTATCTAAATATAAATACAGAGTAGTGTCAATTTGAATTAAGGCAACTCAGCAATTGTACTTAAATTCAGTGAGGAGTGATGGTAACTAGCAGGGTAATGTTAGCTTACGGCAAAGGTAATGGCAGCATGTTACAATATAGACTGTACCGCTGATTTTACAGCTGATTTTGTATGAATCAGGTTCAAGTAAAATACTTATTCCCCCTGATTAATGTGGCTACAGATGAAGGAAACAAGACCACAGAGAACAAGGAGTAACAATTAGCATTACGGATTTAAAGGAAATCACTTACACTTTGTTTTGTTGATTATTATAGAAGATTTATTTATTTTAAAAACTTGGAAGAGTAATAGACTTGTCACTGATTTTGGAGTACAGTATTAATACAGTGGGATAATCATCTGGAATCAAATAATTTACCCTCTTGTGTTGCTGGGATTGACTACAAATCTCTTTAGTCCCTTTGGTCATAGCATATATACGGTCAAATATACAGTCATTATAGAGGAGAGTATTACTGCAACAGTCAACATACATCTCATAAGCCTATAACTTATTCTTATTTGAGCCTGCTGTTGTCTTACTAAGTACTCTCAGCACCTACTATGTACAAGGAAAATGACAAAAAGTTACGTTTGTCAAGAACCAGCAAATGTTTACAATGTTGGTTTAAAAAAAATGGAAAAAATAAAGAGGAAAAAAAGAGAAAGGATTGTATCAATTATGGAAATACTTGCTGCATAATTCAGAATTAAAGTTCAGTTTTCCAACAACGGCAAAAACAACAAAAACAACAACAATAATAATAATAACAATAATAATAATAATAATAATAATAATAATAGCCTTATACGAGATTTCTTTTTCTGTAAAATGTTGATTTTTTGGTTACTCACTGTTCCCCACTCTTTTCTTCCACAGTACTGACTGTACTGAGTGGCTATTTCATGAAATTACACTAATAATCACAGACAGAAAGTAAAGAGCTATCATAAAGAACTACACCTGTGCCGGTTTGTGTTCTTATAAAATTGGCCATATGTGTTTATGTAGATATGCCTGATGGCGAAATGACCAACAGAACCACGAGACATTACACACAACAAACATGCTACCACCGTTTAAATCCAGGTAACAACAGAACAGAACCGGACCGGACCGAATCCTACCGTTGGACCGGCGGACGATGTTCTCCAGAAATGTGTTCTGAGGGGCCACGAGACCCCGCCGTCCTCTCGCCATCCTGCCGTCCTCCTGCAGCACGAGGCAGAGCTGCTTCCCGCCGCTCACATATCTGATGATGCACGAGCCCCGCACGCTCTATAGTATAAGCTGGTGCTCTCTCTCTTCCTACCTCAGCAGGCTTGCTATTGGCAGATGGGTGCTGCACGAGCTTCGAGATGAGCCAGAGTGACTGTGATAGAGCGAGCTTCGAACATACAGGAAGAGAGAGAGAGAGAGAGAGATGCAGGTAGAGAGAGGATAGCAGAGGAAGAGTGAGAGAGACATATCGCTGGTACCTACAGTGAGAGCATCATTACATCATCATCACTCCACTGGTTGTAATTAAAGGATCAGTCCACCTAAACACAAAAATTTAAATGGCAGCTACACATTTTAAGGAAAAACGCATTTTCTTAAAATTTTGGGTTTTTTGACCAAAGGATGATGGGAAAAAAAGCAATCACCCAGGTACAAAAAAGTCGCTCACATCTCCAGACAAGCAGGCAGAAACAAATACAAAATGACCACAAATCACCCAGCTGTGTCAATTGTAGTCATTTTGTGTCTCTGGTTTTGTATTTTGCAGGTGTTTTGTAACTTATTTACATCTTGTTGCAATTGTTTGCATTTCTTCATAACTCTTTGTGGTCATTTTGTGTTTCTGTCATTTAACATGTGGCCAGTTTGCATCTTTTGTCATAATTATAGGCTTACTTGTTTTGTGGGCTTTGAAGTCTGTATATTATAACTTGTAAGATTTTTTTCTTTAGTCTTATAAAACAATCAAAAGTCATTTGATTGTTTTACATGACGCCACGCATTCCTTTCTACATTCCCACCTTTAACATACTGGCAAAAGAGATGACAGGTATACGGATATTTGAACATGTGGCCTTTGATGGCCTTCCATAGATCCCAGGTTCACTATGGAGCAGTTTGTGATTAACTGATTAATAACTAATTGTAGGATCAGAGAACTTGGAGTGAATTAATGTGGCCCTTAAAGTAGCTCCTATTTTTTCACTTAATCCTAATGCCCCCTCTTCTGGTATTATGCTTAAATGGTGCCTAGAGTCTTCCATTCATATATATTTATTCAAACTTCTAGAAACCACCTGCCAGGCAACAAACCAGATGCAAGTGTGTAGAAAGCCTAACTCTTTTCCCAGGGTCTGAGTTTTATGTGGCAAAGATTTGAGATCTCTGAAACTGAACTAAATCAAATCTCACTGGTCATGCTTAAAGAATACAAACATACAGCTTGTCTTTCTAGAAGTAATGTTGCTGGAAGTGAATTAATGAATTGAAGTCATGTTAATGGAACCTTATTCACCATCCTGAGTACATGGCCTGATTATCCCTCACAAGAGGCCCCTGGTGTAAATACTTTGCTGTTGCTCTCCTTTTGGCCCCTACTACTTTGTGTGCAGCTGTGGCTCAGGAGGTAGAGCAGGTCATCTACTAATCAAAAGAACAGTGGTTCGATCCCTGGCTGCATGCTGAAGTATCCTTGGGCAAGATACTGAACCCCACATTGCACTCATGTGAGTGTGAATGTTAGTAAGCACTGTATGAATGTGTGTGTGACTGGGTGAATGTGGCATGCAGTTGAAGTGCCTTGAGTAC
>VUQI01021356.1:0-11293 GCA_015106735.1 Paratilapia polleni
AAAAAAAAAAAATATAATATATATATATATATATATATATATATATATATATATATATATATATATATATATATATAAAATATAGGGTGTATATATATATAAAGGAGAGAGAGAGAGAGGGATAACATTTGATATATAGATATATAATGTGTGTCGACTACAGTGTGACTTGTTCTCCCTCACCTCTGCAGGCACTACCAGAGAGGAAAAGGAAACTCTTGGAAGAAGCTTCAGAACTGAGCGAAGACCATTTTAAGAAATACTTGGCTAAACTCAAGTCAATAAACCCACCCTGTGTGCCTTTCTTTGGTAAGTCTTCTACACTGACTGTGCTAGTCAAGCATGACTAGACACAAAATATTTACAGAAAATTGACTTGTCTGGATCCTGTCTTTTGTGAATCCCCATTATTTATCAGAAAACAATTGTCTTTTTTTAAAAGTGGTCAGGGCAGTTGTTTTAGTTTTTAAATAAGCTGATTTAACAAGTGAGAGAGAACACCAAGTACTGAACCATTTTGTATTCAGTTACACTTAAGTCTCCACCATCTAACTTGTTTTTGTTTGTTTTTTTTGTCCTCAGGTATCTATTTAACCAACATACTGAAAACAGAGGAAGGCAACCCAGACTTCCTGAGACGCCATGGAAAGGATCTGATCAACTTCAGCAAGAGGAGGAAAGTGGCAGAAATCACAGGAGAGATCCAGCAGTATCAGAACCAGCCCTACTGTCTGAAGGTGGAGCCTGACATCAGGGTGAGAGCTCCTCTCTAGAATTTTCTTGTAGCTGTGTTTCAGCATGTCTCAACTGTTAATACACAGATCCTGAATTCAAATATGTGTTTGCTGTGTTGCACAGAGGTTCTTCGAGAACCTGAACCCGATGGGTAACCAGAGCGAGAAGGAGTTTTCAGACTACCTGTTCAGAAAGTCTCTGGAAATAGAGCCTCGGAACTGCAGGCAGCCTCCCCGATTTGTGAGTATTTATACTTTAGTGAAGTTTTTGCGTTTATATATTTTCCAGTTTTATTACTTAAACGTACAGTAAGTAATTTTTTGAGGTTATTTAATAGAAAAAAAGAACATTGTACTCATAAATACACATTGCTTAGTGTGTGTCTTTCAGCAAATTGATGTATTCTCATAAACTTAGAATTAATCCATTAAAAATACACAGGAGTGGGGGCCGGTTTGTGGAAGCCGCCATGTTGCCCCGCCATCCTGAATATAGTGGCTGAGATGGACATCGCTGTTCCACCTAATCACATTTTATGTATGTGGCTAGAGACCCGACACATACGTAGTACGCCCAGGAGAAGCAAACTCGTAGGCGTTCAGGTGCCATGGAGGCAAATTTTAATTCGTGCTTGCACCTTCAGACTCAAGATATGAAGGATCATACCTATGTTTTATCACCTGAGAAGGGGTCCCCTTCACCAAAGAAGGCTTTTTGCTTCTTTGGTGAAGGGGGAAAAAGGAAAGAGACAACACGACAGGCATCGGAATAAACCAAGTAAATATTGGTACAGTAGCCTTTCCCAGATGGAAGAAGTTGCAGCGAGAGAAGGATTTTAAAAGTGACGTCGAAGTCGCCTGCTTTCTGCTCCACAGGTAATTCAACCTATCCCTCTATACCCCAATATTATTCTATTAGAAGGGTTCAGATTCCTGAGAATTCTGAAATAAAAGGGAAATCTGATAAATATTCTAAACACCTAAATGTAGGCAAACATGCTTATTTATTCCAGTTTGTTGCAATTACTTATTGTCAGCAGATTAGACATGCGACCCTCCAGTCTCCGGACAGCTGACAACAAGCAGGCTAAACAACAACAACAGTTGGTTAGAAGCTAACATTATGCCAACTAATGTTAGGCTCGAGTGTCCTAAAAATCAGACTTTCCCTACTTTTTTTGATTATGTTCTCACATCATATGAGAGTTTTTTTCGCTAAGTGTCCGAGTCCAACAATGTTAGATCCACTTCAAAGAAAGTTTCACTAACAAAAACAGCAGCACCTACTGACAGAAAAGTTCAGGAGATCCTCAACAACTCACCTCAGTATCGCTGTCATCGGTCAGAGGTGTGCTTCACTGACTCATCGACCCGTATCGGACTCCTTTCACAAAGTTTTACAGCCTCCTCCAGGGTAAATAGATGTGGGTGCTTCTCACTCGGTCTACTGACAGCTGAGGTAAACAGCGGACTGACAGCCTACACTCACTACAGATGAACGGCGGCCAGAGTTTTTGAGGTGACTCGGGGGTGAAAACATAAAATGCTGCAAAATATTTAAATGACATATTCCTGATTTATTGCCAAGTGTTGATATTATTCAAATATGTTAAAATATAGTGTGTACAAAAATTTTTTATACACAAACAGTAGTAGAAACACGCCGGCCAGCCGCGGCCATTATGGGGCACAGTCTAAATTTAATGTTTTTGACCTCTCTTGGCTGACTAAAACGTGTTTGTCCTACAGCGGCTACCGTAGCTAGGATTATGCACTTGAATTGGGAGGGGTAAGAAAACAGAACTCAGTTGACTGCAATCTGCTGACATCTAGCGGTGACATTTTACACACTGTACCATTAAGTCTTAGTCCCAAATACATGTTAACTGCAGATTGGAAAAGAAAGCATTGTTCGGGTCTTTGATCATGATGAATAAGTGCTTGTTTTTATGTTGTATTTCACCTCATAATGATTTTTGATTATTTAGATTCACCTCCATGTAGATAACACTAGTTATCTAGCCTGCCCTGAGGTTTCTGCCACATGGAGGTGGATCTAAATCATCACGCAAATCTCAAGGAAAACTACTTTTGTTGGTACTTGTAGCTCCAAGGATAAATTTCTTTTTTTTTTCTTTTCTTAATTCCTGTTGACACAAAATCTTCTTTTGGGCAAATCGAGTGACTCTGCAAGGGCACAGTGACGCACCAAATTGTGTGTAACAAATGATCAGTAAGCATTAAGGAGTTTCTCAGGATGGGTTTAATCACTCCCTCTACTCTCCCCCTACAGCCCAGGAAGACCATGTACAGTCTGAAATCCCCGGGGATCCGCCCGGTGCGAACGTCTACCTCTGGCACCCTGAAGGGCCACCCTGTCCCATTGGAGAGGGAGCCCCCACATAAGATCACCTTCCGGAGTATTACTGAGACTGAGCCAGAGATGCCGGCATCAGCCTCGGTGCCCACCTCTCCGAACACACCCACTCCTCCACAGTCGGCCTCCTCTGACCTCAGCTCAGTCTTCACGGAGCACGACCAGCTCAGCAACTCCTACGGCGGTGAGTTAAGCTGATGGTCGATCCTGCAGACACGATGGGCGCTGCATGTCATACTGTGTGAGGTGGTTCTAGGAAGTTTAAAAAAAATAAAAAACTAGTGCAAGCAGACAGAAGTCAACTCATATCATTCCATACTTTCCAAAGTTACAGCCAGTCCAAGGGGGAAAAGCTGTTACAGAGCTGGTTAGATAAGTAACAGTTACTAATAACTTTTATCTAGAAAATGATCCAGTGCATCCACAACACTCCCTGACAGCCAAGACTGCACTTGCTGAGCTATATGAAGTTCAAGAGGCCCATGGCTTACATCAGGCATTTGGACCTCAATACCGCGTCTCCCCCACATAATCAGTTAATCCGTTTTAGAAATTAGTTTCTTTTACGAAGACATATTAGGGTTGTAAGTAAAAATAATTTACACAGCCAGGAGAATGAAGATTTTAAGTGGTAAACTTGAAGTGAAAAAATAGAGAAGGTTGAGCACAAATCTTTTTCTCACGTGAGGTCATCTTCTGTGTTTGAATTTCACAGGTAGTACTAACTCCATATTTGCTACAGTTCTTCTGCCGCCTGCAAGTGAGTGTGGAGCTTTTTTTTTGATTGCTCCTCTTTTTTTTTCCTTTTCCCTGTAGTTCTACATTATTCTGTCAATATTTAAGTAGCCAAGCACAGCATCTTTTTCACCCTTTTTATCCATGTTGTCTGTTCTCCTCAGAGTTACAGTCTGTGTCTTGCGGTAGCCTCCACCAACTCGGAGAGGACCTAAAGCCACCGCCTCTGCCGCCTCGAAGGAAAGACACCATGTCTGATGCTAAAGTAAGAGCAGGGTGCCATTTCCTCATTTTTATACAAGTTTCACAAAGATTTTTGTTTTGATAGGATTCGAATAACAGTTCTGTGAAGTAAAGATGATTTTTGAGGTGACAACTTAGTCATTTTAAGGGTGTCTTATGGGATTTAAGATATACAGTATCACAAATTAATCCAAAGGGGAACAGTTAAAGGTCAAAATATCTCTTAGGCCTCAGTCACATAGGCCTAGAGACCAGTTGCTAGGGAAAAATGTGTATTCCCTGACTGGTTGTGAGTGGTTTGTTGGAGGTTGTTGGCAGTCGCTAGTGTGAAATTGGTCGCAAAGAGGTATAGAGTGCTGCACTGAAAACCTCCTTGCGATTGCTTTGGTTGCTAGCAGGTTGTCGCGGTTACCCATAGTTTGCATGGAAGATGCCGATTGGCTGCAAACACTGGCAAACTACTTGCCACATAGTAGTCAAACTGTGAAAAGTGCGACACAGCTGGAAATGGAGACCGTTCAGCTTCAGGGTAAAAGTTGTGCCTTACTGCTGCAACCAGCTCATTCCAAAAGATGCAACTTTTACTTCGAAGGCGAGCGTTCTCTGATTCCGGTTTGCATCGCGCTTTTAATAAGATTCAGTGGCAGCTTGAAGAGTAAAATGGTGAGTGTTTGCAGACAAGTTGGCGACTACAGCAATCTGCTAACGACCAGAGCAGTCACAAGGAGGTTCTTGTTGCAGCACGCTCTTTGCAACCGATTTCACTTGGCAACCTCCAGGAACCACTGGCAACTGGTCGGGCAATACACATTTTTCCCTTGTGACTGGTGGTTGCCAGATGGTTGCTAACCTCTCGCTAACCAGGCCTGTGTGACTGAGGCCTTAGTGAATGGGCCCTAATGCTTGAATGTTAAATAAATTAAGTTAGAATAAGAAAATCCAGGTTTTTAGCAGCTTTTTACAAGTAGTAATTTCTCAGAAAAGGCAAAGATGAGAATGAACTTTTTAAGTGTGCATGGCATAAATGTTTTCTGATATTTTCTTCTCAGACCTCCCAGCTGTATCTTAAGCCCCGTTGTGGGGATGTAGAGCCCTGTGTTAAGAACCACTCATGTACAGCATTTCATAAACTCCACAGTGTGTAACAACGTGTGTACTAATTTTGACGTGCCTCTGATCTGTTTGTATCTCAGCTGAGCTCCAGGTGCGACAGCCCTCCCGCCATCCCTCCCCGGGTGCCTCCTCCTCTGCACAGGAACCCGCCTCGACCGTTGGTCTACAATGGCCCCCCCATCGATGGCCCCTTGCCCAGCCCTCCTCCTCCTCCGCCACCCCGCGACCCCCTCCCAGACACACCTCCCCCGGTGCCCCAGCGACCCCCCGAGATCTTCATCAACTACCCTGTCAACCAGCCTTCGCCTGTGGGCCGATACCACTGGGACTACGGCAGCTCCCCCAGTTCCCCCAATACGCCACCCAGCACGCCGTCCCCTCGCATCACCAGGCGGAGCTGCCCTCTCAGCGCCAGCCAGAATAGCCTCTGCCCTCTCTCTGTTTCCATCATTGCTCCACCTGTCCCTCCACGCCACAACTCCAGCCCATACCTCCCTAAACTCCCACCAAAGACATACAAAAGGGAGCCCATACAGCCACCAGTACAAGGCTTCTCATTGGTGGAGAACACCGACAGCAGACACTGAGCCTGCTTTCCTTAACCACCAAACTACAACACAGCTGACTCAAAGCTACTGATCTGAAAGAACAACACTGCTCAACACACAAACTCCACCTGTCCTCCTCTGCGTCGACCGCCCCCCGCTGTGCCTCTCAGGGCGATCAGTAGCTCCACCTCCATCGTAAACCCTCTGTGCCAATGAGAAACCCACACCGTCGTGCCAGCTATTTAAAAACAAGGAGTGTCTGTGTTGGCTTGGAGCGTTACCTCCTGCTCCTGATAAAAGTTCTCACGTCTCGCACACTTCACTTACCCCGCAGCCTACACCTCCATCACCAGTTGGAGGGGGGGGGGAGAGACTGTGGGGGACTTGGACTTTGTAGCTTCAACTGTCATGCTTTGTTTCTTTTGGGCATTGACATGATCTGGAGTCCTGCTGCAGCTCACAGATTTTTAAACCTCTTCTCCTCAATGATCAGCTTAGACGTAGCTCTTTCACGGTGGCTGTGAGCAGCAGACATTTTCATTGATTTGTTTTTCCTACTAACTGAAAACAAACAGTTGCCAAAGTCTTATTTTATGCAGGGGGATAAGGGATTTTCTTTCTTTTTTTAAAAGCAAATGTGACATTAACAGAAACACACAAGGGAGGTGACACTGAATCCCCCCCTCCCACATGGTTTCTCAGCTGTACACTGTGACTGTATAAACCAGAGTCAAACTTTTATTTTGTATGTGTCTGAAGACAGGCCTCTCCACAGCCAAGGAGGCCAAAGTGTTGCCTTTAAAAAAAGACAAAACAAAAAAACCCCAACAGCGATGACCTCTGACCCCAGGCTCCAGTCCTCTCAGCACAGATATGAAAACGAGAGCTGAGAACACTCCGTTTGCACATCAAGTTTGGGCAAAGTCAGCAGGTTTTGGTTAGATATAAAAACAAAAAGAAAAAGCCTTCTGTGTTGCATGACAGGGGGAAGTCTGCCACGATATCAAACGGCACCTCCAGGTCGAAGGCGAGGACTCAGATTTATCCTCCTCTTCGAAAAGCTGATGTCTTAACTGATCCCCTTATGGACGTGCACTGCTGTCTGACACTGTGCTCCTCTCCAAAAGCCACCCTCACAGCCTCTTCTTTGGTGTTAAAACTTTGCACTGGAAGCATGCATCCTTCCACCAAAGCTGGGTCTGCCCACGCACCAGTGGCTGCTCCAAAGACCTAAAAAAAAAACCCATGAAAAAGAGAAACTTTGTAACCCAGCTTCTTCTTCTTTGTCTCTCGTTTTCTTTATTCTGCTTGAAACATTTCTGTTTCTCTTTGGAAAGACTGAAATAATCCTTTGCATCATGCTCAAAATGTGCCTTTTTATTTTGTTTTCTACGTCACAGAAATAAGTAAACGGTGTCTAAAATGCTAAAAAATAAAGTTGCCTATGTAATGTTTAGAACAAAGCTATACACTATGAAATTGTACATGTTTGTGGATGCTGTGTATATATAACATGTATACACTAACTAAATAATTTGTATAAAGTGACAAGTTTTTTTCTGTTGTATTGTACCTTCATTCGCATCTGTTCAGTCAAATATTGCCTAATAATCCACTGCTGCCACAGTTGGATAAAAAAGGAAAAACAACACAAAGAAACAGGTCACTGTCACTAACTTACTTACAGACAATCTCCAGTTGAGACACTGGGAGTATTAACTGAGGAAAGCCATCCCCCCCGCCCCTTAGATGTTTCAAAGCAATGAAAATACAGTTCAATATGCCAAGCATTTAACGTAGACAGGAACTTCACTTTGTACATCCTACTAATTGCCTTTTCTCCTTTTCCAAGACTTTTTAATGGTTACTCTCATTAAACAGGTTGGAATTGTATTTAAGTTCCAGTTGAATATATGCAGACATATATTCAATTGCAAGTATTGGAGCATAGTGAAGAATTGGAGATTTTTTTTTTTCTGAGAAACACACTTTGTGCACTTTAGGCTGTACTGTTGAAGAGCCACAGCTGTTATAGGTCATGTTTGTAAATGCAGTGGTCCTATGCAACTGTTAAACCTACTTTCTACGTCGATCAGGGCAGAACAAACAAGTCTACCACCTCACTTTTCTCCCCCATGCTGGGTCTGACGTTTGTAAACAGCAACGTTGAACATGTTCGACCACCATGAGCAGAATTGTTTAAAAAAAAAAAAAAGACTCACTCATGCCCTTCTGTCTCCTTGCTTTTGCTCCGAAAATAGAGCCACTCTCTTCCTCGTACTCGGTACGGTGCAGAAGATGGTGGATAGTTCAGCTTTTGATCAAACTAGCGACGAAAGGGGTGCAATAGGGGGATTTCTATAAACCGTAGAAATGACAGCACTTGAGTGTTTTCAGCTCATGTTTTTGTCAATTTCCCAAGTTTCCCATGTCAGGATTGTTTGGGTTGATGTAAAATATTTTTTTTTTTTTTTTTTTTTAAACCCCAACACAACTTTCTTGGTGGCACTGTAACAGCTTGATCCAGCAGTTGGTTTATTTGATGGTATGTGGCCTTTTAACTGCTTTGTATTAATGGTCTTGATGAGATTAATAAATCACCCAGTCTTATTTTGTACTGAACTACTCATTTCTGTTCATTTTGTTTTCTTTTAATGTAAATCCAACTTGTATGTAGAAAGTGTGCACGAGTCAAATTGTTATTCTGAGCATGGCAGTGTGCATCAGTTTCATTCAAAGCACAAAGAGCAGAACAGCGGTGAGGACACCATCAAAAGATCAATACATCACTGGGAACTAAATGATAGGGGGGAGAAAAAAAAAAAAGAACTTCATCATAGATTTGCCAAACTCATGCAGTGCCCATTCAGAGAGAGTGCACACACACACATTTTATATATATATATGCACGAGGTGACTGGCAGAGGTGTCACTGTGGTTTGTGCAAGGCACCTCTAGCCTATAGGCGCTTTTCCCAGAGGGCTTGGCCTGAGTCGCTCGTCTGCCCATCCTGCAGTGTCCGGAGGGAGCAGGGAACAGTAGGTGTGTCCACAGTGAAGCTGAAAATGAAACTGTGCAACTTACAGAAACATGACTATCAGTGGTGTGGGAAGTAAAAATGTGCAAAAAACATCAGGGTTCAATGTGGATTGTGGGTAAATGCTACTGAAGAGAACGCCTACAGCATTTTGCACTGCAGGCGTTCTCTTCCCTGATGGACTGTTTGAAGCCAGCAGAGGGTGACACACCCCTGAGCAGCAGCACTAGACTCCTGTCTGGCCTGCTTAGAATCTATGTTAGCTCCTTATGCAACAGTTTGCAGAAAAGGCACCATCCACAAAATAAATTGCTTTGTAGACTTTATAACATTTATTCATTTTTTTTCATTTATTATTATTAAAATTATCAACAGTATCAAAACATTAAAATTAAAAAAATGACTAAAATATTCTTCAGGGTTCAGAAAAACTGAATGTTCTGTGACATGCAGCAGCCAACAAGTGAACAGTGCCTGCATCTGTTCACTCCATTTTTGTTTTACCTTTTCAGTTTGGTAAAACTCAATGTGAATGTTGGCTGATCTCAGGTCAGTAAATGTCCCTTAATGATGTGACTGTAAGGGATGCAGTAAGCTCTGCGACACTGGTGGGACGCCACGCGTTAAAGCTGACTGTTCTGTTTCTGGAAACCATCAGGAAGCCGTTGGAGCTGAAACGTCCAGGGATGTTTCCCACGTCAAGCCAGACAAAAGGAGCCACGGCAGCAGAGTGGAGGGTCACTGTGAAGCCAGTCTTATCCTCCTGCACCTTCGCCTGTGGGGAAGGACAAACACCAAATTTTAGATGTCATGCCACCCTCCTAAAACTTATCACACATACCCTGTATGAATAAGTAGCAAATTAACAAATCTGGCTGATCTCACATTCAAAATCATTGCCTTATCCACATCTGGATGGTTTTCATTACAGCTACCATTTTTAAATCTCTGTGGATCTCCTCCAATGTGTCAGAACGTAGATCCTTTAACTTGATTTTAATTTTTCGGAAAGTGGATAACCATGCAGGGAGGCAAATCTGGCAAGTGCTTCAGGTGGTGGGCAGAAAACTCCTGTGTTTCCAATGCACTCTGGGACATCATGAGAGTTCAAAGAGTCTGAATTTTAGAATGTCCTCAGACACCTCAGCAGAACTCTGCATTGACAGGACAAATTCAGGTTGCACAATCTGATGAAGATACGCTAGAGACTTCCAGAGAACAATCTAAAAATAGCAGATGCACTGAAAGCTGTCTGGGCACATCTGAGGAGAGGACCTTCAAATAATGAGGTCAGTGTATGTGCAAATAATCCCTGTGAGGTTAAAAAAAACAAAAAACTGAGGCTTCAGACTGTTCTAAACACTTTGTATGCTGTCAGTGGGAGTGGATATTCTTAGTATCATCATCATCATCATCAGGAGCTCTTCCTGTGAGCACAGAGACACCACCCACCTGCTGTTCAAACCTTCTCTTTGCAAGGGACAGCCAATCAGATGAAAGTTGGTTTAAAGAGAAAGTGGTCTTTGACGGAGGGGAGTTCAAACACCTTGTTTCAAATGAACAGAGGAGCTACATCAAGGTCCAGTATAAGATAAATAAGGATTATTTTGAACTGTGAATCATGCAAAGCTACTCTAGAGTGAAAAAAGAATATGGAGCTGAAAAGGAGCAAGATATGTCCCTTCAATATTTTTAATCTTTTACTTTTCATCTTTCTTACTCAGTATTAGAATGACTGATACTTAAATCCCTGTGTAATAAAGTGTACCTGTGTATTTTAATTGCTTATGTCATGTTTTTGTTTTATATTAAAGGAAAATACATATAAAAAATAAATAAACTACACATACACATACTGTGAATCCACATCTCTAAAAACACCTCTAAAAAAAATTAAAAAATATTGTTTATTAAACATTTATTTAATTAAAAATAATAAAATAATGTAATAATTCTGTTCACAACTTCCATGGACAGAATTTCCAGGTGCAGCCAAAGGGTGGAGGGTGTTGGGTTTGGTGGTCTCAGGATCTCATCTCTGCTTTTTGCAGATGATGTGGTTTTGTTGGCTTCACTGAACCGTGACCTCCAGCTCGCAGCCAAGTGTGAAGCAGTTGGGATGAGGACTAGCACCTCCAACTCCAAGGCCACGGTTTTCAGCCGGAAAAAGATGGAGCATCCACTCCAGATCACGAATGAGGTGCTACCTCAAGTGGAGGAGTTTAAGTACCTCGGGGTCTTGTTCATGAGTGAGGAGAGAGTGGAGCGTGAGATTCTCAGGCATTGGCAACACTGCAACCGCGACCCAGATAAGCGACAGAAAATGGATGGATGGATGGATATAATGTAACAAATCTATCTGGTTAATCTCTGACAAATTTTGTTTTACAATTAAAGTATCAAAGGGTAATCTTTTGCTTTACAACCATTTAATCATTTTTCCTATTTCACAGGTTTGAGATTTTAGGGAAATATTTAAAAAAAACTTTTAAATATTCATATTTAT
>VUQI01021362.1:2723-16264 GCA_015106735.1 Paratilapia polleni
TTAAAGTTGAAAAAGATCAACATTCCTGAAGAAGCGGACATCCCCAGCTCTCTGATGATCCTCCTTCCAGCTGTTTCTGATGTTCAAAGTAAAACTGTTCAAAGGTGGGAGAAATAGAAGCAGATTAGAGATGCTGATGAACCCAGAGGGTAAAATAATGAGTGAAACAGGCTGCTGGTGAGAGGGGAGCCAAACCCTGATCATTACAGCGCCACCTGTGGGTGCAGTACCACATGGCTGTGGGATTTGGAGGATGTGAAGAAGGTTTGTGTGTTTAAGCCTCAGCTGTGCATCTACAGACTGTATGGGACCCTCACACAGACACACATACCTGCTAATCAGTGCTCAGTAACATCCAATCAAATCCTAGAATTTCACTGAGCACCAAAACTGGAGCTCAGACTTCTTGGACGGTCTGTTAGTCCAATTAACCGCACACAACACAACACAACACAACACAACACAACACAAACTGAGGCTGTGCGTGTGAGTTTGATGTGTGTTGCAGGTCTCACTGTTTTTACTAAAATCATCTGAGAGATTTAAATGCCGCCTTTTATTGCCTCAGTAGTGCGGATGGATACATTGGTGATCAGGTCAGATCAGGTTCAGCTTGTTCTCATTTTAAGGGCGTCAAATTCTGCTGCTTTTTCACACGTGGTGACCTTTGGTGCCGATGTGGGTCACGCTGGGTTTACGGTGACACTGAAACAGGGCCGTCGCTCCAAACTCATCACTCATGGACGCTTGTAGAGGACGCCTTGGTGTCACAGTGAAACCCACGTGGTAAACACTGGTTTTCAGCGTGCTGTGAAGCAGCGTATTCTTCCTAAAGCCGGCAGTTGTTTTTGATGCCTAACCAGCGAGTTTCTGAAGACCAATCTCTGGACTTTAAAAGAGGACTTTTGTCTGTTGCCGTCCAACATTGCTGCAGCCTCTGAGTGAAGGACGTCCTGCATCTGACAGAGCGTCAGTATTTGACGCCCTGACATGAGCAGCTGTGCCTAATTTCTGTTTCCTTTTCATGTAAAATCATTTGGAAATCTGTTTGTTTTTCCTGTTTTTTCTGTCGGAGTATCGGGATGACCGGGATTGCTCCTCCTAATGTGGAGCTTTCTCATTATCCCGCTGTGTCTAATACTGCTGCGCCGGCGCCCTGACATGAGGACATGTTGCCGGTTTCTGTTTCCTGTTTGAAATGATTCATGTGAGAGAAAATGTTTTTGTTTTCCCCGTTCGTCCGATGTGCAGATTATCAGGACGAACTGCCTCCTAGAGCTGAGAGAGCGTCTGATTTCAGCTGAGCTCCGGGTGTCACTAATATCCTGCTCCGTGATGCTTTCAGCTTTATCTGATGCTCCACGTTTCCAATTTCCTCGTTTCTATCAGCCACACCGATTCATATTAAACTGACAGCGGTTCTCTGTATGAAGACAGTCTGAGGAGAGGAGGCCTCAGCTGGTGTTATGACTCATTTATTTATTTTAAGCTTGTTGTGAGTGATTTTTTCCTGCCCTCCAACACTTCCTGTTTTCTGTCTGCAGTAGTATTTAAATTTTTAGACTTTTGATCAGACAAAACACGACGTTTGGACTCGTTTTTTTAAAATTAATTGAACCCTTTGAGGAAGTGAGAGAGGTTTGATGTCAGTGTCAGAGAATAAATTTTGTAGTTTTATTTAAATTTCTGCCGTCTTTGGATGTTTTAATTCAGAATCTGAGATTTCTGCTCACACAGGTTTAAGACCAACTTTAACGGCTTTACTTTGATCCATCGGCGTGGTTTGTCTCACACCTCGTGATACATTACCCATAATCCTCGGGAAGCCGGTTAAATTGGCACGATGATGTATTTAAAACTCTTTGACATGTTGCAGCTGTTAAAAAGTGACTTCAAAGTTTCTGCAGGTTTTAAAATCAGCGCCGTCTTCAGACTGAGTTCGAGCTCACTGATTGGTTGCTTCCTGCTGAAATGCACCATGGGAGTCTCAGTTTTACCTTATAGATGAAACAAAGGTGTGAACGGCTGATGGGACTTCAACATTTAACCGTTTAGCATTAGCTTAGCATTATCATGTAATTAGCTCCCGTGTTTGTTAGCAGGACTACTCAGAAGGTTTTAGAAGATCTCCCATGAAAACGTTCCCAGAGGTGGGACTTGGATAGAAGGGATAACCTTCTGGAGTTGATCTGGATGCAGGAAGTTTTGGAAGGACTCTTATCACTGCGAGAGAGGAAAAACTGGATGTTTAGCATTATATCTTCAGAAATCCAAATCAAAGTGAAACATGAAGCTCTGGGAGAAAATCTCACAGAATAAACCAGATCCAGATCTTCTTCTGGGTCCTGGGATGGTGTGGAGAGGATTTTCGGTCTTGGTGGAGGCATGAGGCCTCAGACTGATCCTGCTTTAGGTTCTCACAGTGTGGCCCGCGGGCTGATGGTGGCCTTTGGGACCACTTAATGAGAATCTGTTTCCGGTCAGAGCAGGAAGTCTCACAGGCTTCGCATTAGCTTAGTTTAGCTCTACCACTGCTACCATGTGCTAACTGGGGATTATAAGGGACTATTATTCAAAGGGGTTCTGCTGCTTCTGTTTTTGTTACTTAATGGTTGCAAACAGCTTTGAGGTGTGTCCCTGCCACCTTCTGGCAGGAGTCATGCATTACATCCTATCAGGCAGCAGGAAGAACAAGAGAAATTTTTAAAACATGGCACACATCGAGGTTTGCTGCAGTCACGGCGTTTCCTGTGGAGGTCTCCAGGCCTGGATTCTTATCAAGCATGTGACGTTTGGGGCAGATTAAAAAAATCTACATTTGCGTTAAAACCACTTCATGTGCTGTGGTGGAACATCTCGAAATTCGCCGTGCTGCTGTGGCCACACCCTTCAACGAAGCCTCAAAAGCTTCCGAGTTCAACACCGCCAAAGCTTCAACTCAAACTGAGCAAACTGAGTCCATCTGGGTAAATCTGCAGGAGGAGCTCATTAAAGTACAAAACCTGAAAATAAGAAAAATTGCATCAGAATTTCCAGTTGAAATCAAAATGGCTGACTTCCTGTTGGGTTTAGGGCGTGGCCCTGAGAGGCTTGTCGTACATCTGGGGATGTTACACGAGGCCACTGAAATTCATACACGTGGGTGAAATCACATGCAGAATTAAACCAACTTAAAACTTCTTGCCGCGGCGCCACAGACACGCTCTTCAACAAAAGCTCGAAAGCGTCACAGTTCGTCGTGGCCTTTAGATGAAACTGAACAAAGATCGAGTCGGTCTGATTAAATCTCCAGGAGGAGTTGGTTAAGGTTTAACGGCAGAAAAGTTTCATCTTTACTTCAAAATGGAGGACTTCCTGTTTGGACGTTGCATGAATCTAGCTGCTTTTAGGTGGCACTGTAGAGCTGTGTGTGTTTCTAACAGTGACAGGTTGGATGCGGTGTGAGTCGGTCTGAGTTCAGAGTTCATCGTGTTCTGTGCTGTCACCATGAAGCTCAGCGGCCTCTGACTCAGTAACAGCAGCAGGCAGATTTACGGTTAAAGCGCGAGCCCGTCACATCCTGCTTCATGTGTCTGATAACGTCTGTCAGCCTGCAGTAAGCCTGCAGCGCTGGGTGTGATTCAGCCGCCGTCCACGCCACAAAAATCTGTTTAAATCAAAGCTCTGCACGCTTCCCAAACGTTCATACATTCACAGCGGCGAGCTCTAATGTGCAGCTCGGATTACCAGCGTCAGGGTTAATCCCCGTATGTGAAAGTGCGCTGATAACGTGAGGGTGTAATCAGAGTGGTGGAGGGTTAACAGAGGGAGGAAGAGGTCCCAGCGAGGCCCCGATTAGAGCCAGAGTTTAATCAGAGCGAATTAGATACGCAGAGGAAAACACTGGGCTGCTTCTCTCTGCTGCCACGTAGCTGATGTTCGACGGCCAGACGGGCCAACCGGGCCGATTCGGTGGCAGCCGAGCAGAATGACAACGAGCGCGACCTCACAGGCCCAGAACAAAGTCTGGAGAGTCGTGTTTAGGTTGATGGTCCGCAAAGAGGGACCATCTACAGCAGCAGAATATTAAAATGTCCCCGAATAATCCGGAGCCGAGCAAAACGGCAGCAAACACAAGCTTAGTGAGCCCCCGGGGGGCGTGTTTAGTACGGCTCAGCTCCCATTCAAGTCTAATTTTTAAACGCATCTTAGTCCAGTTTGTCTTCCAGTTCTCAGCTCGCCTCCTTCTTCGTTCTGTCTGGGTTACCATGGAGAACATGAACACAGAAACTTCTTTAGGCGAAGAATTTCCCAGCAGGGACTTCGGATTTAGTGACTTAGTTTGAGACTAAAAGTCACACATCAGCACTCTGTTAGAGTTTACTTCTTCATTTCACTCATAGCTTTTATTTCTGTTTTGACTAGAATGTGGAGAAGCTTTTATTTTGAAAGGTTCTATAGTTCACTGATCAACACAAATGTTTTTCCTGTTAATTTTGTTGTGTGATCAGCTGATGGATCAGTTCAGGTGTTTTAGTACCAGAAGGTGTTCTTCCTGCTCCAGTTAGATGATGATGAAGAGGATCAGCTGAGCTCCATCCTCCTCCACAAACACAGCTGTAATGACAGAAGCTGCTCCACCTCCACCTCCACCTCCACCTCCCTGCTGCTTTGGTATCTAATGAAAGAAAACAAAGAGGGCCGAGGACAGCCTGTTCAACCAAAGAGAGAAAAAACCCTCCGCCTGCAACAATGGCACACACACACACACACACACACACACACACACACCGCGGGAAGAAAGGAGGATGTGACCGAGTCTGCTTTAAAAACCATCAGCAGCCTCCACGGCTTCACGGACGCTCTGATCGGCTCCATCTGATCATCATGGATTTTCTTCTCTGGTCTTTGAGTCTGAATCAAATTGGACTGAATCAGAGACACTGAGGACGGAAATTTACCCCGTGGAGGGACGCAGTGAACACTGATTGGTCCACAGTTTCTCACGGGACTATCTGATTGGTCTGATTCTAAAATATACTGAAGAAAAACTACAGACACTGTGAGAAAAACACTGATGTATGGATATGATGGATGATAGCAAAGAGTCTGCAGGTCTCCACCTGTCTGGGGAAACAAAACGTCTCCTTAGCGTTTCTATCTGAATAAGCTGCCTCGTTGAACATGTCAGTCCAGGTATTGATGTCATTAACGTCACAATTAAGGTGAGGATAAAAACATTTGGCCAAGAAAAAGGAAGAAACCAGTTGAATGAATGTCTTGAATTTCTTTCCGTACATTTCCAGCTCCGTGTTTTTGCTCTTTACCAGAAAAGCTTTTCATGAGTCACAGTTTAAAATAAGACAAACTTCATTCATCCCAACAGTTGGAAATGACTGTGTCACAGGAGCAGAGACATTAAAGACGGCCTATAAGAAAACAGTTTTATATGAGGTAGAAAAGCTCAGTCAAATAAATTAAGGTGAGAAACTGCACATTTAAATAGAAAACAGAATAAAATCTCAGAGCTCAGTGAATAAAAATCTAAAAATGAAGCATCGCGTAGAAATATAAATACATACAGGTATGGTTTAATTACTTACATTTCTGCTTGGTTATCCTTTACTGGGCCACTGTCTTTAGCTCCTCCCCCTTTGAGACACTTTTCTTTTGATTGGCCAGCTTCTGGAAGCCTGCCGAGGGGCAGCACTAGAGACATCATGGGTGAGGGAGTTTTTCTGTAGATTTCCACTCAGGATTCTTTGTCCTGCCCCCTGCCCCCAAAAGAACCAATCAGCAACCAGACCAGGAATCACATGAGCCAATCAGGTTGGCTGAGATGAGTGTACTTGTTTTTTCTGTAAAGTGAATTTGTTGAGCGCCGTGGTGGGCGGAGCCACAGACGATAAGCCGTTAATGAAGCTGCAGGTGATATACGGTGACTTTGAGCATGTGCAGTAGAAGTAAAAAGCTTTAAACTTTATTCTGGAACAATGGCCACCAGCGTGTGAAGATTCAGCAGTTAAAGGATTCAGGTGTGAAAACACCTGAACAAGGTGTGAAAGAAAGGAGCTCAGTGAAAGGATACTGTGACGGTGTAAGACGGATGAAAGTAAAAATCCAGAGGAAATGTGTTCAGTTAGTCCGTTCGGTCAGCCTGCTGACGAGGCTTCGATGCTTTAACGAGACTCAGGATGTCTGTGACATGTCAGGCGAGGTGTCCTTTGGTTCACACTGACAGTTTCTGATCTCACTGTCAGGGTGGATCTGTGGGTGGCGTTTAATCCATTTTTTAGCCTTCCAGTGGAGCGAGTGGAGCGCTGCACCATCATTAATGACCCACACGCTGCTGATGAGGTCATTACCGCAGGAACCAGCAGGAGAACGGGACGCTGGCCGTGACTGTTTCAGACTGTCATGGCCGCTGCTCGCCACGCCATGCAGAAAGCACAGAGGTCACACGTACACAGACGCCGTTTCACTTTACAGTCTCACACCAGCTCTGACTCACGTGATGCTAAACCCGGCCAGTCTAACAGAGCCGTACATCTCCACGGAAAATTATACGCAGCTGAACGCCATGCCAGAAGCCCCGCCCACCTGCTGTTCAAGCCTTCTCTAGTCATTAAGAAGAAAGTAGTCTTAGAGGGGGAGGAGCTAAAAGAGCTTGTTTCAGACCGAGGATGACCTCAGGATCAGATAAAGAAGGATTATTTTGAGCTGTAAACATGTTTATTTCTGGAGTCTACGGGGACGGACTCGCTGCTGGAGCCTCTTTTGGAGGTCGATGTCCAAAATGTCGGACATTTTACATTAATTTTGTCACATGACCTCATGAGGGGTGTTTTAACGCCTTAAAGGAGTTGACCAATCACAACCATGTTCCAGCTCCTTAAATGTGAGCACTTACTGCATCTTTCTGAGTATTTTTGGACTGAAAAAACACTTTCAGCTTCAGTAAAACGTGATGAGCGTTTTTCAGACTCTGTTTTTCTGTCGTCTCATCGCTGCTTGGTTCATTCAGTTTGGTTGCTGTGGCGGTTTCTTCTTTGGAAACCTGTTTTATTCAGGTGGGAGGTTTTGGAGGCGCGAGCTCATTGGAAAGGTTCTCATTGTTTTGTGAATGAGGCAGAGAGCCGTCACTCACCTTTTGTTATCCCGCTGAAAGGAAGCGTCACAAGACGAGGCCTCCAAGCCTCAAGACTCCATTCAGAAAAGTGGAAATTTACTTCTGGTGTTACTCTGCTGTCCAAGAGAACGGTTTGGACTTTGTCACTCTCAAAAAATGGATCTTTTCATCTGAGTAATTTTGTGTTTTTGGTTTGTTCTGAAATAATTTGTTGGAGTCAGTCGTGAGAAGTATGCTGAAGCCTCACCAGACTTCTGCTGTTACTCTGCTCTAATCAAGCCCAAAAACATGAGCCATGACAGCTGAAAAACACCTACAACTGCCACTTTTTCTGTCTCATGTTGTTTTTGGAGAAGAAAAAATAACAAGTGGACATTTGCTTGAGTCTCTAAGCACTTTCAGGTCAAAGCGTTACCACAGAGAGAAGCCAGATGATTCGTTTTGAGCAGAACCCGGAGAAAACCGGACTCAGTCTTCATCCGGAGAAATAAAATGGGCTGAGTGAGCTGTTAGGTCAGACAGAGCTGGTAGGTGCTCGCTAAGATTGCTTCTCTCTGGACTTTGCTGGTGGCAGCGGTCGGGGTCCGTCCTCTCCTCGCAGCCCCCGGCTGCCTCCACACAACATCACAGAGACTCTGGAGGTTTGCATGATAATGTTGGCAGCTGCCTGAGGGCGACACCTCTTGACCCCCGGCTCATTCACGGGGTCACATTCATTCACTCGCCGAAGAACGCCGGCTGCTTGTTTCCTCGTCAGGGGACAAGTTAGCGTTCTTCCATTTGTCCTCGGGCACCAACCACAGCACTCAGGATTCAGAGCGAGTGAAGGTGACACATAGGAGAGTTTTTGTTAGTTTCAGATGGTTTCCACTCTGGGTTTGCTTGTTTCAGTTTCATTTTTATTGTTTGAAAAGGTTTTATTTTAATGTTACCTTTATTTTTATCATTTTTTTGATGGGCACATTTAAGAAGTTCAGAATAGGTTTTACATTGGAAACACTCACCAGGGCTTCGTTAACACATTTTAATTGAAGCCAAAAGCTGCAGTTCCTCTAATGTCCACTAGAGGCCCCAAAAGAGAATCAGTCCCCATAGACTCCCATCTTAAAATTATAACTCACCTGTTTAAATTGTATTAAGGCTTAAAGTTTGCATTATTAGGGGCGTGGCCTCTTTGACTGACAGGTGGATGGTGACACAGGCGGCTGTAGCTGCTAGCTGTCTGCTAGGCTTCCCCTCAGCTAATCGGAGTCCCTGAACTGGACCTCTGGACCCTGTTTATGCTGTTGGAGCCTTTTGGAGCATTTTTAATGCAATTATCTGATATATAATATGTTATCAGCATTGTCATGCCTTCTTTACATACACATCTATATTTTTTAAAAACACCTTTTGCTGTGTTTTAGCTTTTTGAAATTTAAGTGACTAAAAATAGACGTGTTTGAAAATTCTTCCAGGGTAAAGCCATGATATCAGTGTGTACTGTTATCTCCTTTATTTAAATGAGCTAGTGCCAGCACTATTTTAGCAAAACCCGGCCAAAATACTGGTGGCGCTAATTTTGATAGAAATACTTCTGATTGATGTAAATGGCTTTAAGGTTTGGCTCATATCGCCACCTGGTTTGGGATGCTCTCAAAAGGCCTTCAGTGTATTGTTTCATGCGGTTTCATGAAGTTTTTGTTGATTTGTTGTTGATTTTGAGAACAAAGCAGGAATAACAGAGTTAAAAAAAAATAAAAATAAAAAATACCCATCAACGTGTCACATCTTAAATGCTGGAAGTGCACAAAAAGCCCTGTTTTAACAAAGTGAACCATGTCAAGCTTCTAACCTTTCTTTAGCCTGAGACAAAAAGTTGATGTAAAAATCTTTTATTTATCACAATAAAAGAGGGCCAGAGGCATGGGGGACACCACAGTGAGATAAAAGTCTCAGGGAAAGAAAGCACAGTATCTGTCTTGCAGAAGTGGCAGAAAAACTTAAAGGGAAAAACCTGACGTGTCCCCGTAATGAGCCCTGCATCCAGAGGCGACGCTCTAAAGCCACAGATCGATAGCAGAGGAGACGGCTCTGACAAGGCTGACTCACTGAGGTTAAGACAATCACAGCATTTTTCAATCTGCAGGCCAGAGCTCACTGATCTTTACCATCAAGCTGGGGGTCGCCTGCTCCTCCTGCTCCTCCACTGCTACTTTATTTATTTATTTACAGTGTTTTCTCTTACATGGTCTCACTTACTTGATATACCTGCTGCAATTCTTGTTTTCACATTATTTGATCAGGAATATTTCTTCACGTTGGCAATAAAGTTCATGAGGTGGACCCAGCAGCAGACAAATGAAAACAAACAGGCAGGGAGATAAAGGAAAAAGGTTCTTCAGTGACTCTCAGCTGCACCACGAGGCAGCTTCATCCGAAAAACTGACAAAATCTAAAGAAACCCAAAAACAGGCGAGAGGAGAAACAATATCAAAGAAACTCAAGAACATGAGAGAAGAGACAGCAAAGAGAGAGAGAACATGAATAATAAAGACACATCAAGGAGAGGGCCGGGGTGAACTCAACGGAGACAAAAAAAAAAAAAAAGGGTAAGAAAAGGAACAAAAGGATGTAAACCCAGAAAAACACATAAGAAACGAACCCTCAAAATGTAACAGGAGGCGACCTGAAAGATGAACAAATATGGCAACACAACTGGACGTAGGAGGTTGTGGAGAATATGAGACTGGGATGTCTGCACCTGTGAGTGTGTGTGTGTGCCAAGTGTTTTGTGTTATTGTTCTGAAAGAATCTGACAAAAATCCACCATATCATAAAAGAAAAAACTAAAACTAAGACTGAAACTAATAAAAAGTGAACTAGAACTGAACATTTTTTAACAATAAAAACGGAAATGAGCAAAATCACTCTGGAAACCAGCAGAAACTCAACTGAACTGAAATAATTTTATTTACATAATTTACATATCTATAAAAACTCTGCTGCTAGTCTTTAGCTGTGTGGACCCTTCAAAATTTGGGAAATCGCTATGGGCATTTAAAAAAAATTCACAGATTAATCAATTAAATTAGCAAAATATTGCACTGATTAATCAAGAATTAAAATAGTAATTAGTTGCAGACCTCATTTGATTTATTTACCTGCTACCAAATACCTTTAATTTCATATTTCAAAGAACCACACAAAGCATGTGACCCACCTGCTACATTTCGTGGACCGTCCGCGGTCTCTGGTTGACCTTTAAGGATTACGACGACAAACAAGGACCGATGTGCAGGCAGCTGGTTTTTGTCTTAAAGCATCAGAATCAGAATCAGATCATAATGTATGCTGCCTGGATACAATGCTTAATCATTAAAGTCCTCAACTTACACTGTGAACTTTATTAGGAACACCTGTGCATACAATGTTCCTAATATTCTGGCACTGTATGTATGTTTAGGAGCAGGAAAAAAACCCAGAAAGTACAACCACAGAGTCATCACTTTTCTGACTACAGAAACTGAAAAGTGTAAAAAGCTTCATAAAAGCAGAATTTAAGGCAGAGCTGATGGATTGAATCAGATGATTCAGGTTTTCCGGATAAAGTGTAAAATTGCATTCATATCCTCTCTTAATAGAAAACTCTTTTCTCTGCTTGTGGCACAGTTTTCTCCAAAAAATTAGAAAATCTTTATTGGAAAAACTCTACAATGCCATCAAACATTTAAGGTGGTGTAAACTGTGCATACAGGCATCACTGACTTTCATTAGAAGATGTTTTAATACCATCCTGTGATTTGTGTGTCATACGGGAAGGTCAGCCCAAGTTTCAGTTCAAGGGCGGAGCCAAACGCACACCAGAACACGTAGTAAAACGAAAAGTGAGCTTTATTTTAAAGCTGACAACAAAAAGTCTCCAAAGCCAACAAAAGGTGTAATTTTTCTCCAGCTATCAGCCACCTATAATGCAGTCATGAGATTCCTTCCCAGGTGATTCAACCCCCCACGCACACCTTGACCCGTGTGACCCTAATGACTCACATGAGGACCGGGTAGGTCAAAGACTCTCAGGACCCCCTCCAACATGACAACTCGACTAGAGGTTAAATACCTGGTACTCCCCATCAGCTGTTAGCCTCTGGGATGAGAGGTGAAACATCTCCAAGAACCTAAAAAAAGAATTCCAGTGGCCTTCAAAATCCAACACTCCAAAGAAACTGAAATCCGTGGGACCAAATCCAGGACCAAGATACCAGCCTCTCCCCACCCCCCGAGAGTCTTCCTGAGAGTCTTTGACCTACCCGGTCCTCATGTGAGTCATTAGGGTCACACGGGTCAAGGTGTGCGTGGGGGGTTGAATCACCTGGGAAGGAATCTCATGACTGCATTATAGGTGGCTGATAGCTGTGTAGGAGAAAAGGATGTGTGTTTTGGCGTTTGTTTTTCCCGCTGAGGCATTTTGTATCTCACAGGAGACCAAACACATTTTTTGACTCTGGAACAGTAACAGGTGATTTATATGTAATCCTGTTTGCTTCATGCAGTCTTTGCTGTGCTGCTCCACACTGTGAGACAGAGAGAGAGATGGAGTAAGAGCTTCAACAGGAGGCCGAGGCTGAACAACTGCTGTCAGACTTCTCTAACTACCCAGCCCCCTTTAATCCCTCTTAACCCACACTTCACCAGATGGTTGGAAGGCAATTTAGTTTCACGACAGGTGAAACATTTTTGTTGTGATTATTTTTCTTATTTCTTATAAGAAGAAATAATATTGAAAGCACAGTAGGGACACCGTTGTATAAAGAGGTCAAAATGACCTCAGAGTTTGTGCTCAGCAGTTATTCACTCTGAAGAAACAGACTGTTGTGTTGAAATGGGAGCTTTGGGATCACAGTTCTGTTTGTGTGAATAAATAAATGCTCAAAATGGTTTTCAAAGCACAGCCTTTTGCCACAAACTGGACTTACAGTTTTAAGCTAAGCAGCTGACTACAGGTTTCCCCAAACTTATAAACAGTACAGCTGCATAACGATCAAAACTAGCACCAGTGCCTAACGATGAGCCACAAGCTCAGTTTCATGATCGCTGGTATGCAAATTGTCATGACCATTGATCAATGGCCATGAGTACTATTCACAGAGAGTTGGGGAATGGCTGCAATCACAGCATTGTAAGATGGTGAAAGGTGTACTCTAAGGCCCCCTCCTCAGTTCAGAGATGGTTGTTCCCCTTTCACATAAATGGCCTGCTTGACTCCCCGCTCAAACCAGCGTTCCTCCCTGTCCAGGATGTGTACATCCTCATCACTGAAAAAGTGACCACTGGCCTGTAGGTGTAAATATACTGCGGAGTCTTGGCCTGACGAGGTAGCTCTTCTGTGTTGTGCCATCCGCTTAGCCAGAGGTTGCTTGGTTTCCCCAATGTATAATTCACGGAAATCCTCTTGGTACTTAAACGTGTACCTACTTGGTCTACTTGTTGTGTGCCAGAAACATGGGCAGACTATGGAGAGTGTCCTTTACAGCCAGCAGAGAGAAGGATGCCAGACTCACACCGAGGATGTGGACAAGTGGGTGAAAAATTTGTCTGACAGACAACTCACTCAAGCAGAGAAAAACATCCTTGGCAAAGGACAAATCTCACTACTGGAACTGATCAAAGCCACAGAATCAGCAATCCAAAACAACAAAATTGCCGATGTGGAAGTGGAGCAACTGCGGATGAAAGTTTTGGGCTGTCTCAGCAATGCAAAGCCTCCAGCATCCAATATCAGTATAGAGGAGCAGTTAGAAAAGGACAACTCTACTGACCGGACCTCATACCACAGGTTATACCCAGGGGAAGCTACACCTAGTCTGAGATTACAGGTTGACCCCACCCTCAGCAACATGACCACCCTCAACACTGACCAAGTGTGTCTGCTCTTGGAACTGTGTCTTCAATCCACATATTTCACATACATGGGCCAGTACTACAGATAGAAACATGGGTGGGGCATGGGTTCCCCAGTTTCACCTAGACTATTTTGCCAAAAGTATTTGCTTGTCTGTCTTCACATGCATACGAACTTGAGTGACATCCCATTCTTAATCCATAGGGTTTAATATGATGTTGGCCCACCCTTTGCAGCTATAACAGCTTCAACTCTTCTGGGAAGGCTTTCCACAAGGTTTAGGAGTGTGTTTATGGGAATTTTTGACCATTCTTCCAGAAGCAGATTTGTGAGGTCAGACACTGATGTTGGACGAGAAGGCCTGGCTTGCAGTCTCCATTCTAATTCATCCCAAAGGTGTTCTGTCGGGTTGAGGTCAGGACTCTATGCAGGCCAATCAAGTTCTTCCACACCAAACTTGGTCATCCATGTCTTTATGGACCTTGCTTTGTGCACTGGTGCGCAGTCATGTTGGAACAGGAAGGGGCCATCCCCAAACTGTTCCCACAAAGTTGG